>CAKAKR010060654.1:8159-36552 GCA_916700685.1 Adelosebastes latens
CTTCTGGCTGCTCGGCATCACACCGCCCACCAAGAAGCACACAGTGGGATACAAGGTGAGGACTTACTCTCATTTTTATTTATTATATATAATATAAATATATTATATATTATTATATTGTATATATTATTATGCCACATTTGTTCTGATCGTTCAAAAGTCTTGAAATTTGGTATGAACATACTGCATAACATACATAATGTGTGTACATTTTTTCCATATGATATATATTTTTACACTGCATATGTGTGCAGATCTTTGATATTCAACTTGTTCTGAGTTCATAGATACAAAATACTTGATTGTGCTCCTTGTAGTTTCTGAGATACAGACATTTTCCTCATCATACTATATCTAGTATTTGAGTACACAGGACTACAGTTTTGAAAATGTCTTCACATTTGTGCTCAGGCAAGCCCAGAGAGAACTTTTCGAAACATGAATACCTGGGTATCAAAGGCTCTATCATTTACTCTTTAACTTTTAAGTTTTGTGAACTTTGTTTTTACATAATTTATTAACCTGAACTGTCTTCACACATATCTTTCTGCAGTTGTCTAGGTTGTTTCGTTCCTGTCTGTACTTCTTCCTGTCGTGCCTGTTCTTCCACACTGTGGTTGTTCTCTATGGAGCTCCGCTGATTGAGTGAGTAGCTGCTGATGCTCATGTGCTGTACCTGTATGTAGAGCGATGTAAAACAAGATTAAAACAAAAATACAGAGGGCAGTAAAGGAGGATGTGTTGCATGCTGTTGATTTGCAGAGATGTAAGGATAGTAAGAAATGCAACTTTAAATGTATCACTCATAACCAAATGGTTGAAAAACAAGTAAATAAATGCAGCTTTTACTGAGTATTTGCACATCGTTCATGAGATTATTTTTCTGACATGCTACATATTTGCAGATTTTTATTTTGTGTCTATATGTTTTTGATTGCATTAAAGGGATAGTTCAGGTGTTTTGAAGTGGGGTTGAATGAGGTACTTATCTATAGTCAGTGTATTACCTACATTAGATGACGGTCGGCACGCCCCCAATTTGGAGAAGCAGACAGGAGTTACCGCTCGGAACCAAAGTAATGTACTGCTGTGGACGGGGCAGCAGCAAAACATATTTTAGCCACCTAAAAAAATCAATACCAGTTTAAGTGTACGCTATATTTAGGATATTTTCTAATATTTTAGCTTGCCGCCAGACAGCCCTATCCGACGGAGAACTGAAGTCGTTGTATCCATCTATGCTTTCGCCTAAGCCACCAGACTCCATTGAAAAAAGCTTTAATTTTACCTCGCAGAACACGGGGGGTGCTGGTCTACCGCTGTTTGTGCTATTGTGTGACTTTGGTGAATCCGAACTTGTATCACTAAAACTCTGTTGTGCTAGACAGACGCAGCCGTCATCGACACTGTGAGCCTTTAATTTCTCATACCGTATGTGCTTCAGGTCCGCCTTAGAGACGTTCTCCCTCGCTGTGCTGCTGACCTCTCTAACCACGCTGAGGTGTCTCTGTGTCCTCGGCCCCAACGTCCAGGCCTGGATACGAGTGTTCAGCCGGCATGGGTGAGCCGAAAATCTCCCTGACCTTCTGTCATGTGCTTATCTTGTGTCTCTAAACTGAATGTACTAACTGCTGTTTTTTTGCTCTGTGTCCGTCTCCAGAGCCATGTCTGTGTGGGACACCTGTCTACAGATCACAGTGGCCTGCACCGTAGTAGGAGCCTGGGTGGGAGCCTTCCCTATACCTCTGGACTGGGACAGGCCATGGCAGGTCAGTACACAGTAGAAAGACTGCGGTAACGTGAGCCGCTGAGCACAAAACTGTGATAAAACCAGTTCTCCTCGCTCAGAGGCCATCCTTACCATAATAACACTACTTTAGGAGCAACGGAAGTCAGACGGCGGCTGGCGGTACCACTGTTTTGCACTCTGCAGCTCACGTTACCGCAGTGTCACAAGCGTGTCGGAGAACTACGGTGGCCTTCAGGTAACAAAAAAACATGAAAGGCTCTCTCTAGAGCCAGAGTTTGGTTTGTCCGTTGTGGGCTACTGTAGAAACATGGTGGAGCAACATGGCGGACTCCGTGAAGAGGACCTGTTCCCTATGTCGATATGAAGGGCTCATTCTAAGCTAACGGAAACGATTTTTAGTTTCAGGTGATTATACACTAATAAAACATAATAATGAATATTATATTCCATTTCTGCTTTACACACTGGCCCTTTAATTGCACAAATTTATCATAAATCCCTTGTTTCAGCTTGATGAACGCCACCTGTTCATGAGCAGGTGCATATTTATGAGATTTCATCATTAACATAATCAATGCTCTTTAAAGCAATGCTCTTCGTCCCTAATATTGCATATCTGTAATTGCTGCTTACTTTTTTGTGCAATAATAGGAGTATTTTCTGTAATTTCTTTGCCAATTGTCATCTTGTTTAACCTCCTCTGTTAACAAGAAGCCAGTTGTTTCCATTCATCATTGAACAATATTAAATACAACCTCCATCAGTCTGAAATTATAATTCAACGCAGTAACCATTCGATTGTTTTAAATGACAAAAAGGAAAAAAGATTAAAATTATAATTGCAAAGGGAGTTCTCTGCAAAATGACTGGAGGGAAATGCTAATTAGACACAGCGGTAATTGGAGCGTAACTCTAAATGACACACTGCTGTACGGCTGGTTTTTGCTTTTAGAAGTTCCTCTTTGTTGGAGACATGCTTGTGAGGAAAAAAAGGATGAAGTTATCTAATAGTTCGTCTCCTCTCGATCTATCAGTGCAACGATCAGACTCTCTTGTTTTGCTTCTTGTAGGTTTGGCCTGTTTCCTGCAGTCTGGGCGCTACGATCGGCTTCCTGACCGGACTCGTCGCAGCTCCCGCGTGGATCCACTATCATCGCAAACAGCTCACATACAAGTGCAAGTGATGGAAAAGACGTAGGTTTCTGTGTTTATATGTTTGTGTGACCACGGAGGTATTTCTCATATTCTTTTAACTTTGTACTGATTATTTATTGGGAACATTCACTCCATTTGGAAAGATGATTTTGTAATAACACAAGACGGTATGAGCAACATTATTTTGTACGCATTGAAGGCTGAACATGTTCCTGACGATTACTTCTTTCTTGGAATTTTTTGATTAAAATGTTGGAAATTTATAACTGAAATGTCCTCAATATCAGTGATTTGAGTGATTGAATCTACAAACGCTTAAACCTGTAGGTGGTGCTGTTGGATCACCACGTAAGTGTGTGTGTGCGTGTGTGTGTGTGTTTCTTATGTGAGGCTGCAGAGAGTTTAAATGAAGAGAAGAAATGAAGCCACACACTCATTTGCAAAGGAATACAAAGTAATCACTGTTATGGTTGGGTGGTTATTTATCGAAAGAGTTGCGAGGGAAAGTTCGAAAGTTAAAGACAAAGTGTAAACTCTCACACACGCACGCACACACACACACACACACACACACACACACACACACTGACGCCGTTCTGCACCTGCAAGCCGACTACTGATGAATACTGTTCCTTTTTAAACAGCCATTAATCTCTCTCCAACTCTATTTCAACACCCCCCCTCCCTCTCTACCTCTCTCCTTCTCATTCCAGCTTTTCACATCCCCAGGCCACCATATTGATTCACTTTCATTTTAGGGACATTAATTTTCCCTCCTTTCATGCCGCCCACATCTCTTGTTCTCCCCCTCGCAGCCTCGTAGCCACAATGAAACTTACATCTTCTGCATCGCTGTGCCAAGCTGTAAAGTAAATGAGGGATGGTGTTCGCAGATAAGTCTCTAAGACTTTTGTAATACAATGCGACTAAAGTAATTACACGCAAGAAAAAGAAATGACATCTTAGCAGTGTGAGTGGGATTGGTGGACAGTTTGAGCACAGAGCCACGGGCAGAGCTGTCCATTCGCCCTGCGTTTGAACTCTTACATAAGGTAGTTGCCAGGGAAAGGCTGAGAAAAATAGCCTGAGGGAAAAAATGGAGAGTAATTCAAAGCCTTTTAAGAAAGCCTACATGCACTTATGACACCAATCAGCACACCTCTTTTTTTCATCTGACCTCAAGCTGTTACCTCCATTACCCCTTGTACTCCGTGCTTTTTCTTTTTCACCACCTCCTGACACATTATTACCTGCCTAGAGCAAAGGAAGTGGCGAGTAGGGTCCTCGGAGAGCAAAGGGTGCGATCTAACTGATTTTTCCTCCAGCCTCCTAGTGGTGTGGAAGATAATTCTTACGTGTCACCACACTGGGCATGCCACATCTGGTGTTTTTTTTGGAGTGTCTCAGTCGGTCCCTTGAGGTGTTCTTGTACGTGCAATCGATGTACTCCGAGGACAGAAATCTGGACGGAGTTGCTTTGTTCCTGTGCTCCAATTCCACTGGTGGTGCTTTCATCTGCGAGACAAGGAGAAGGCCATTCACTCACACACACACAATAGCTACTGCTTCACACAACTCGCTCCTCGTTCAATCTTGGAGAACTTTATTTATTCATTGTTTGTTCTCAGGCTGTGCTATTGTGGCAGGGCGTTGCGAGGAGAGGTAATTTGTCACTCTACGCACCCCTCTTCTCTCCCCCAGCCTCTCCTGCAAAGCTGTTGTTGTATTCATCTGTTTGTTGTTTGCGGAATGATTCTGCAGAGTTGTAAATATCGTGAATTAAGATGCATCCTCTTCTCTCTGTGGCGGATCACCCAGAATTAAACCTGACTTAATCAATATACTTTAAGGGCAGCATTGAATCAAATGACTGTGCAAAAAGATTGCTCGGGCTGCAGAGAGCACAGAGTTCACAGCCAGCTCTGCAGCTTTTTCAGCCATCATCTTGGTTTTAACAGCCTGCAAATTCAATTTCAGGTTTAGTCTCACAGCTCTTATTAACTCTGTTTCTAGAGTTGTTTTCAGCAAGCAAGTTCTGATTAATCCCCTGTACGCTGCCAGCCCAGCACCAAACGGCAGACTGACAAAGCGAGCTGGTGACGAGAAGAGTCAAACAATCTAACAATCTAACAAGCTAACAAGTCAGATATATTTCTCAGGAGTTGGTGGAGACAAAACCGCAGCGAGAGGCAGAAACATGGCACCAAATGAATGTTGCTCCATGTCTGCTTGATGTGAAAATAATTTGACAACATGTTCTGCCCCATAGTGGTCATAAATATATGAATGCAGTTTAAAAATAAGGGGGGAAAGTAATTAACTTAAAGGAAAAGTGTGTAGCATTTAGGGGGATCTATTGGCAGACATGGAATAAAATATTTATAAGTATGTTTACTTTAGTGTATAATCACTTGAAATCAAGAATTGTGGTGTTTTTGTTACCTTAGAATGAGCCGTTTAAGATGGTGAACATTGAAAAATTGGCCATTATCAGCATTTTAGCGTTGTCATTGTGAGCATGCTATCATTTAGCTAAAAAGCACCTAAAGTGCTGCCTAAGTACAGCCTCACACAGCCACTAGCGTTTGTCTCCTTATTTTGAAATATAACATTACAATAGCAAATCAGAAAAGAAGAAGGAGACTATTTTCAAACACACTCTTAGCTATCTTAGTTATCTTAATATCCATTCTGACACCACCTTGTTTTCCTAGAAATAAAGACAAAAAGAAATAATTCAATACTGAGAAAAAGAACAACATCTTATTTCACATGTAGAAATCAATGAAATCCGTGTGCCTCCACCTTATTCGTTTGTTTACGCATCCATGCCCCTCTTGAGGAAACATTTTTCTGTCTTCTTACACATTCTTTATGACATTTGTTCATCTCTGGCTCTCTCGCCTCGATGAGGAGGCACTCAAGTCCCTGCGTCTCATTTTCTGTCCAATCATCACTGCTGTCTGGGTCCATTTATACCTTACAGCCTCCTAAAGTTGTAATGAAATGTGAAGTTGTGGACAGAATACAAATGACTGCAGACCTATGACGTTCACAATACAACAGGGAATTTTCATCCAGAATTGTTGGATTATAGGGCATGTCCACTGTGCATGTACTAGTGTACCCTGATCTGCCCTGATCCGGTTTATCGCTTTCTATTTTAAAGGGAGAGTGTGTAGGATTTTTTGGAGGCAAGTGCAAAACCGTGGTAACGCCGTTCGCCTCGCTCAGAGGCCATCCTTACCATAATGACACTACTTTAGGAGCAATGAAAGTCAGACGGCGGCTGCCGGTATCACGGTTTTGCACTCTGCAGCTCACGTTACCACAGTTTCACAAGCGTGTCGGAGAACTACGGTAGCCTTCAGGCAACGTAAAAACATGAAAGGCTCTCTCTAGAGCCAGTGTTTGGTTAGTTCTTGGCTACAGTAGAAACATGGTGGAGCAACATGACGGACTCTGTGAAGAGGACCCGCTCCCTATGTAGATATGAAGGGCTCATTCTAAGCTAACAAAAACGCAACAATTCTTAGTTTCAGGTGATTATACACTAATGAAAACATAGTTATGAATTCCATTTCTGCTAATAGATCCCCCGAAATGTTACACACTGTTCCTTTAAATGTTTACTTTGGGTCAGAAAATCCCCAAATAATTATGCTTAAAGCCAGTATGTGTATAACTTCTGGTTCTGATGTTCAAATCTGACACAGGACACTAATAAAAGGGCTGACAGCGACACATAAACTTCACCAATTTTCACCAGGATTGTGTCATTTTTCTACAAAGAAACATATGCCATCAGAATAATTAGAAAGCTGGAATGTGAAACAGGATGGACAAGATGTTATCGGTTTCCTCGTGTACTAATCTGGTGTTGCTGAGGAGACTGTGAGTAGCTGTAAAGAGGGATTACATTTTCAATTTTCTCCCAATAAATCACACCCATCCTCCACATAACAACCTTCCCTTCACACTCTCATCTTCCCCCTCCTCCCCCTCCTCACACACCACTTGCTTCCTGTGTTTTGCTCTCCTTTTCCCCAGTTTCCTGTGTTCCCGCTTCCCCCCAACCCCCCGGTGCGTGCTTCATTAACAGTTTCAGTGCTGTGTTATTGAGTGGTAAACATGTTATTGCAGAGCTCTCGGGTCTCTCCTGTCAGGTCTAAGAGCAACAACAAAAGCATCCATTGTGATCGAGGGACGCTCAAGTGGGCTGTCATGACGCATGAGGGAGGGGGGAGACATTAAGGGGATGCTGAAGGGTTCCTTGATGAAAAAGCAGGTACGAGGTTTATTATCAAAACAAGATATTGGGTATATCTCATGACAAGTTAATGTCAGTGGGAGGATAATGACTAAATAAATGAGAATCAGATGTAAAAGGAGCAAATGAGTAGGGGATCCCTTGTTAAAACAACAGTACAAAGACAGGTTTTGTACACCAACGCGTTCTCATCCCAACTCGTCACATACTGACACCTTTTCAGACCCCTCGGCGTCACTCTTTTCGGTCGCAGTAAACCCAAAAAGACGTGCTTAGTTTCAGGAAATAAAACCACTATAGTTAGGTTTAGGAAAAAACAACATGGTTGGCCTTAAAACTACTACGTTTGTACAGTGAAAATGAAACTTAACCTTGTGAGCGGTCACAGCGGTCTCCTGGATGAAAGCCTTGTGTTTGTTGGACCCATCCATCTCCCCTCCCACCCGACCGGCGTGTGTCGTTTCGCTCTTAAACGTTTCCACCCTCCCGGCGCACTTTCCCTGAGCGTTTATATTGATGTGGATGGGTTTACATTATAGTTAATGGAAAGTCCGGTGCTTCTCATACTGGTGCTAAAGGGTGCCTTAAGCGTCGGCATCTAACGCCGTCGGCTGTGACAAAGCGTTGGTAAAATAAACCTTAAGGATAAAGACATTTGTAGCCACGCTCGGAATGGAAATGTCGGACTGCCGGCCTGTCGGTTGGCTGACAGTCGCGCCAGTTTGTGGAGCTTCTCAACT
This sequence comes from Adelosebastes latens, assembly GCA_916700685.1. Taxonomy (NCBI): domain Eukaryota; kingdom Metazoa; phylum Chordata; class Actinopteri; order Perciformes; family Sebastidae; genus Adelosebastes; species Adelosebastes latens. The sequence continues at coordinate 16,075 of CAKAKR010060654.1, forward strand.
CCGAAAACGTCAATCGGTTTTCGTAAAACTGCCAATATTCAAGATCTACACAGTTGATTTCTCGCCTCAAAAATTCTCATAAGTGAATTTAATATTGAAACAACATCACGGACCGGGTAGCCTACTGCCATCTGGCTCGGACTGCCATGGTTGAGTCGCTCTCCTCAGCCATATGTATATGTATATATATATATATATATATTATTGTGAAATACTAGATACCTGCACCTCTAACAACTGTATAAATTAAACCATCTCTTCTTGTGTTGCAGTGTTTGTAATTCATAGACACGTGCAAGCTGTGACAAGAGGGTCACCGGTAATGATTGCCTCAGTTTAAAGGATCAAAAGCCAAACACAGTTGGGAAGCAGCATTGTGTTAGACGGGTCTTCAGAGTCTCGCTTTTACACGTGTCTAATGCCAGCTAGACAGTGGCACAAAAATAAAGACTGGGTAATTAACTTTAAAAATTAGCCTCCCTAGTGTCTGAGTTTCATGCCATGTTTCCATAGTAACAATCAATGACATTAAAAGGGAAAACATGGTTTGTGAATGTTGTGGAATAAACAGTGAATGAGTCAAGATCCACCCCTTTGTGAATATGTAGAACTGTTATTATTCTGCTGTTAATTCTTCAACAAGGCACGGCACATGTTTTTCAGTTTGGAGTGAACAGAGCCTCGCAGATTGAATGTAGAGCTTGATAGGCCAAGTGTTAAAGAGTATTCTTGCTCCGGTCACCTGGCAAATTAGTGCTGTTCAAGATAGTGAGGAACTCAACACCTACAGTAAATGTAGCCAGTAAACTAGGATGTAATGTATCTGTACTCTCTCCTTCATCCTTGCTTTGTAGAAATGTTTTAAAGACACTCTTCTGCCTTTATTTATACTCATTTCCCCAAAGAAGGTCAAATTATTCTTTAAATCAGTGCTCTCATCAATTATCCAGCATAACGTTTTGCTCAGGGTGTGGAGTATTGATGCCATGACAAAGGGAGACAAATTAATGTGCCATATCTTCAGTTTTATTTTTTTTAAATCTATGCATACAACTAAAGACTTCTTATTCCCTCCTACACTGCAGTTAGAAAGTATTTGGACAGAGACAGATTTGTTGTGTTAGCTTTGTTCTCCAGAAAGGATTTGAAATGAGTTTAATGTTCTTACTTCGAGGGTGTTTACAGAGCTGATGAAACTCCTGTCATAATGACAGCACTGCACATGTGTGCACCATGCAGCATGTTCATGCTTTGAGCTACTTGATTATTACAAGTGGTAGATCTCTCCGTGAGTACATCGGGTACATCAAGATGTAACGGCTTACAGCATTATAACTGGTGATAAAGGCTTTGAGTCGAATATAACCTTGAAAAAAAAGACTTCTTCAGATATCTCCAGGTCCGAGACTGAATATCTAATTTGGTCGATATATTAATTGATGCATATAAGATTAAAAACAAAAAACAAATATATACTAGAGTAGAAAACTCCATTAACGGAGAGAGAATCAGACCTGGAGACGTCTGAGGATGATTTATTTTCTGCATAATGAGTACTTTTGGTACTTTAAGTATATTTTGATGCTAATAATTTCACACTTTTTAAAAAAAATGAATAAATTAGTCCTCAAACTCATTCTTTGGAAATGTTAAAAGTTTTTGCGAACTAAAATCCAGACATTGGTATTGCTCTGCTAGCTTCCAACGAGCTAACGGTCAGGCATGGTCTCATATGATGGATGGAGTTACAGTAGCTTGTCACTCCACATCACATTTGATTGGATAAACTGCTTACCGAGTTCTACGACATATTTTATATTGTAGAACAAAATGTTTAAATCTCTTAAGCTTGTGTTAACCACAGACCTTATTTCAGGCATCTAACTAAAAACCCATCGACTTCCAGATGAAGGAACTGGAAGTGCTAAAATGCTAACTCATTTCCGGGTTTTAGGACTCATTCCTGTAGCACTCTATATCTTTACATAGCAATCAGTTAACTGCTATATTTATGCTGTGAATATCGTATAGAGCACCTTTAACAGTAATCTACACTGTATATGTGCCTTTAAGTTGTAACACATTTCATTGAAAGACCCTCTTTCTATTATGTTCATGTCTGAAAATATCATTAAAAATAAAGTTGCAGTAGAAAAAACACACATGGAGGCAAGAGAGAAAACGCAGAGCCTGAGATCATCATCAGTGTTTCAGCAGCTTGATGTGGGGCTGCCAACATGTCTGTCTGAAACGAACTCGGCGAGAAGCATCTGACATCACACCAGAGCCCACACATATAAATACTGTATGAGACGGTATTCAAGCCAAGTGAGCAGCAGCTATGTTCCAGACGGGGTGTCTCCATCATGCTCTCTCTATCTCTCTCACACACATGCTCATCACTGCACTACCACACGCCTGGCGTAGAAAAACTGTCTTTACATCTCCGCTTCTATTTTGGCTCTTTACCCTATAGACAGTTTCATACGTGATGTGCATCTGTCTATTTATCGGCAACACCTCTGAGTGCTACTTCAGTGAAGATGTAATGTTGAAGACAAACAGGAAACAAGAAGCACCTTTGTTTCCCCTTAAAATTTATTAACTTAGACATTTGTTTTACAAAGAAGACAGACATTTTTATTATTGAGCGTGATGTTCTGTTTGAGTCCCAAGAGGTGGCATGGCGAGGGCAGATGGAGGCCGGGAATGTCGGGTCGATGAATGAGGTGTTGGATGGAGATCCTGGGTTGCGTTGTTGGTCACTTATTGTTGGGCTGGGCTGCGAAGTAAAGAGCCACCAGACAGTAGAGAGCGCCTCCTACAGTGAGAGCCATGGTGGTGCGGTACAGTAGCCTGTCGGGGACGCCACGCTTCAAATGAATGGGGACACCGTCCGACTTCTGGGGGGAGATGAAACAGGAGGGGGAAGGCAGGGGAGAGTTAATGAATTATTTAGGTCAGAACACCATTTATCTTTTTCCTGTCCTTCATAACACCCAGTTTCAAACCAGTTCTGCATGTTTCCTCGATACTTTGATGCTGTGTGTGTGCAGTGTGCTTTTTCTACATAACCATTTAAGAATGAAAAAATATTGGAACAGTTAAAATGACTTTTTAATTATAAGTTTAATAATAAGAAGAAGAAAGAAAAAGTTTTCTCCATTATGTAATTTGCCCTGGAAGGCCACAGTTTCCACACAGACTTCTTGTTCACGTGTCCTTCACTTTAACAAAAAAAATGTCCTTGCAATTTGAGAATCGCAGCAGTCATTACTGTGATTTCCATTTGTTTGAGTGATTGCTCTGCCCAACTTCATAGTTATTTCCCTCCATGCCTCTCGTGTGATGAATACTGAAGGAAGGGGGGGGGGTCATTAAGAACGGAGGGAAATAAATACCAGTCATCGCCTGAGGCTAAAAAATCTTCAGTGCTTTGACTGACCACTTTAACGGCTCATGAACTTTTATTCTGAGGACTTCTTTGAATTAACAAAAGTGTATTCACAGTGAAGACTGTATCAGTGTCAGGTGGAAATAAATGATGTTCTTGTCACGACCATTTCAGTCTTTTTACCTGGAATAGCCTCTGGAGGTCAGGAACCCTGTTTGCTCCCATGTACTCCACCGTGGACCCGGCCTCCGACACCACCTTGGTGGGTGTGGCGAAGATCATGGCTGGGGCCTCTGCTGGCACACTCGGCCTCAGCCCCTAAACACAAACAACCAACTGGTCACAATAATGCACTTTTCTATTCAACGTCATTAGTACACATGCACGAAAGCACCTTTTTTCCAAAGCAGATTTATGGACATTTATTCATGACGGTATATTGATATCCTCAGAAAGTGTAAATCTCTCTTATCTTATGTTGACCGACTGACAGTGCTTCCGTATGATTAAGACCACTTGTATTTTTTGTAATATATGTTTTAATTTTATTTGGACGTAGTGTATTTGGGCAGACTAATGGACTTATGGCATATGAGATGTTTTTCTCTCCATCAACTAAATTGTATGACATCATAAAGTTTGAATTATGTAAACAGAAATGACCACTAACCGTGATTTATCAGCCTATTTTATCTGTAGTTTGGGATTTATCCTATATTTATTTATAGTGTGAATGTGTACTTTATTTATTTTATTTTTATATTTTCATTTCTTTCTTTTTCTTCTTCCTTTTTTTTTTAAAATTTAACTTTGTTTTTTGTCCTTTATCCTTTTTGCATCAGCAGTGGGTGAGGGTTGGGTGGGAGGGGGCTTTGGGGGCTGTATTAATTCCCCTACCTATTTACTCTTCTGTTTCATTTTCCCTTTTCATTATTTATGTATTTATTTTTTATAAATTTTTAATCAATTTATTTATTTTAGCATTTATTATTTATTAATTAATTTATTTTTGGATTTATTTAATGTTTATTTTGATTGTATGTGTTTATTTATGTATTTATGCAGTAATTATTTATTTCTGCACGTTTTTCCCTTTGCATTTCACCACTTATTTATTTCTGTATTTTTTTCCTTTATACATTTCTTTACACATTTCTGCCTCATTATGCAAATTAGTTAATTCATTTAAAAAAATTATTAAATAAATACATAAATAAATAAAAGGGAAAATTAAACAAGAGAGTAAATAAATAAGATAATTAATACAAAGATAAATAAATAAAGAAGCAAATTAAAACAGAAATATCAATTTAGGTCACATTTTTATCACTGACATATTTATTAATTTATCGAGTCATTTATATATTTATTCATTTATTTTAGATTTTGGCAGGTTCTGTCCTCCATAGCACCCACCTTGGGTCTGAAAATGACTGGGAGACCCCCTGCGTGGTTGGGGTGTGTGGAGGCAGATAGTGTGGCAGCGGGGAAAATTAAATCTGACATATGAAAATGCAGAGGCACTGAAAGCAGATTATTTTGACATGCCATTTAAGAGGAAGCTTAACTAAAAATGTTCACAGCAGGGAATCCTCTTTGTGCATTAAACCAGAAATACAGAGATTATTCAACTTGAGTCGTTGTAGCCTCACCTGTTGTTATTACAGAGGGACATGTGCTGCGCTGTGCAAGATGCTGAGGGATAATAAATAGCGAAAATGCAAAGAAGAAGAACAAAAACGCTGCCTTGTATGGTGAGGGTCCCTTCACCTTTATCTAAACACATGCAGGTAAGGTAGACTGGAAATTCTACATTGTCTGAAGGTGTGACTCCAAGTGTGAATGTTGTTGTCAATTTTTTTTTTAACCTTTACAGACTAACATCCTTTCTATACCTGCCTCTATTGACCTGCCAAGTGTGAGGAGACCGGGCAGGATGAGTTGAGGTCACATGACCAGCTTTAAAGGTGATAATTAAGTGGGAAATGCTGCAGTTGCCATAGTGCTGCGTCAACAATTGTTGGTAAAGGTGAGATTTTCTATTACTCTACTATATCAGGGATCAGCAATTAGATTTAGGTGGCTGGCTGCTTGTTTAGGAAGTGCTTCATTTGATTTTTTGACAGCTTTTCTTTGAACGGAGCATGAATTTTAAATGTCAATATCGCAGTCGATCATGATCATTTAATTGTGGGAAGCCAAAATTGTGATCGCGATTAATATTTGATTAATTGTGCAGCCCTAACTACAGGCATCTGAAAATAAAAATGGAAAACCACTTTAACTTAAAATGTTCCTGATACAGAAGTCAATAAAAATTGCGGGAATTTGTTGGAGTTCACAACAAACTATTAAGATGTCTTCATTCCCCACCAAAGAAACTATCTAAAAAGATTTAATAACGGATTAAGAACTGGATTCAGATTAGAAAAATGTTATCGAACCCCATCCTTACTAAGATTAATGCTGACTGGGCAAAAAAATTACTCTGTGTTGCAGTACGAGACTAGAGATGCAATTGTCTGGTTATCCACAGCGGCCTGCTTCACTTGTGGTTGAATAGAAGTACTGTTGTTGACACAAATCTGTTCTGGTCAAAGCAGCTAAATTATGTTATATATATGTTATTCATCTGATAAGTTTATTAGACTTCATCTCACACCCATGGGCTGTTCAGACAGCCTGGCTCTCTTCCCTTTGGGTCATTAGATGCATTGAAGGATTTACATGAGCCTTGCAATTACATTTTCAGCAGGAGATTAAGCACCATTTTAACATTGTAGCTGGTCAATGGGGAGCTGATTACCACAGTCCCATTCGATTTATAACTCAAGACTACTATCACACTCCTCACTGTAAGACATAAGAAGGTTGGGTGGTCATCTCTGATACCTAGAAGAGATTTCTGACATTTTATAGACCAAATGACTAATCGATTATTCGAGAAAATTAAAATATTTGTTAGTTGCAGCCTTAGAAATAAATGTAGTGTAGTAAAAAAATGTTTTTTTTTCTCTGGTGAAATGCAGTGGGGTGCAAGTATAAAGTAGCATGAAAGGGAAATACTAGAGTAACATACAAATGCAGTTTCTTGGACTTTAGTTAAGTACTTTAGTTACATTCCACCAAAGACAATATTAATGTTGCAGGATATTTGTTTCTTGAATAAGTCACTTCCATACTGAGACACACGAGAGCTTGAAGGCAGCCTATAATCCACTATCATAGAAGAACAAGGAGGCAGGAGGGGTGATAATAAAGGTCACATCTGGCAGATGCTCAGAGAGGCCATTGATTTTCACAATTGGCTGTAAAGTCACATGAAAGCCGGATCCCCCATAACCTTTCAAAATAAAAGGTTAAATAAAGGTTCTGAATAATAAGTACTTTTGGTACTTTAAAAAGACTATATTTTGATGCTAATACTTTTGTACTTTTACTTAGGTTAAGTACAACTTTAATGCAGAACTTTAACTTGTAATCCAACATATTGTATACTGTTTTATAATTAGTGATGCATTCATGTGTAGGCTACATTACTTTAATGTTGCAGCTGATAGGCCTAAACGTGGGGCTAATTTAATTACTTTATATAACCTACTGCTGGGTAGCTTAACCTGTAATGATATATCATAATGTATTAGTTGATTTATATTTTGTATACTGTTATTAACTGTTATTTTTAGAATAAGATTTAAATTTAGAAATAAATGTAGTGTAGTAAAAAAAAAAAAAAGAGTGCAAGTATAAAGTGTCATGAAAGGGAAATACTAGAGTAAAATACAAATGCAGTATTTTGGAATTTAGTTAAGTAGTTTAGTTACATTCCACCAAAGACAATATTAATGTTACAGGGTATTTGTTTCTTGAATAAGTGACTTCCATATACTGAGACACAGGACAGCTTGAAGGCAGCCTATAATCCACTATATATTAGAACAACAAGGAGGCTGGAGGGGTGATAATAAAGGTCACATCTGGCCATTGATTTTCACAATTGGCTGTAAAGTCACATGATCCCCATAACCTTTCAAAATAAAGGTTGAATAAAGGTTCTGCGATAAGGTAGTGATGAAAAAAGGGAATTATATTTTCAAAGAAAGAAAGGACATTGCCTCTTTTATTGTGTGTCTCAAAGATTTCCAACACTACATTACTTAATAAGAAAACTACAGATGACTTTATGCGACACACAGCTGGTTCAGGTGAACAACTACCGTGTACTAAGACCGGAAACTACCGTTGATAACTGTTATTTGTCAGCAGATAAAACACGTCAAGGAAATCACACCACGTTTGGGAGTTAATATACATGTTGTACATTTAGCTAACCGCCCTGTAGATGTTTAAATATCTTACAATGTTTTGCCGGCAGCTAAAGTGTACTTTCATAAACTAAAAAACATGTGCTACAAGTATATAACTAGTAAACTAACAGTATACCTATAAGTTCACTTGTAGTATGTAAACTAGTTGTATACTTAAAGTATACTGTTACAAGTATACTACTAATACATTGATATTAGAATACTTATTACATACAGTATACTTGGGAATATACTTAAAGTATACTTAAAATAAACTTTAAGTATACTTCTTTTTTGCAAGGGTTATTTGCCTTAACTAGTAAACTAACAGTATACCTACTGTATAAGTTCACTTGTAGTATGTAAACTAGTTGTACACTCAAAGTTTACTACTCTTACATTTAAAGTATACTTTTATAAACTAAAAAGTGGGCCAATTTAGTCCCTGAAGTATTGAAGTAGTACACTTACAAATATACTACTAGTACAATGATATTAGTATACTTATTATGTTCTTTCATAAACTAAAAAAAATGTGCTACAAGTATATAACTAGTAAACTAACAGTATACCTATAAGTTCACTTGTAGTATAATCCATATTATAGTTGCAGTACAAAATACAACCTGGATGTAAACTAGTTGTATACTCAAAGTTTACAACTATTACATTTACTTAAAAGTATACTTTTATAAACTAAAAAGTGGGCCAATTAAGTCCCTATAAGTATTGAAGTAGTGCACTTACAAGTATACTACTAGTACATTGATATTAGTATACTTATTACATACAGTATACTTGGGAATATACTACAAGTATACTTATTTTTTGCAAGGGTTATTTGCCTCCAAAATGTAGAAGTTTAAGTAGCATAAAATGGAAACACTACTCTTACATTTAAAGTATACTTTCAGAGAAAAAAAGGACATTGCCTCTTGATTGTGTGTCTCAAAGATTTCCAACACTAGATTACTTAATAAAACAACTACAGATGACTTTATGCAGCTAGTCATCAAATCACACCACGTTTAGGAGTTAATAAACATGTTGTATGTTTAGCTAACTGCCCTGGAGATGTTTAAATACCTTAAAGTGTTTAGCTGTTCTCTACCGTCGCAGTAATGCTCTATATAACACAGTGATATATGAAGGTCATCTCCACGGTTACCGACTCGCTCTGTCACCTCCACACCGCTCTCCGTCTCACCTGAGGGCTGTAGGCGGCCGCGGGACCGGATCCCGTCAGTTTCTGGGTGAAACCGCTGAACTTGTAGTACATTTTCCTGCTGAAGGACGAAAACAAGGTGTCTTCCACAACAAAATCAGCCGGGTAAGGGTCTTCCTGATGCGACCGTCGAGGGAAGTGACGTCAGTAGTCAGCTGCCTCGACGCTGCCTGTTTAAAATTAAAATGGCCTGCTGGAGGTGGAGGTGTGCAACACTAGAGGTATGTAAAACATGTAACTAAGTACATTAACTCAAGCACTGTACTTAAGCACAGTTTGAGGTACTTGTACTTTGCTTGAGTGTTTCCATTTAGTTAGATAATAATGATAATTTATTCAGATAATAATGCACACAGTGCACTTTCATAGACTAAGCTACTGGAGTTACCCTGCATTATACTCATTTTTAACAGTCTCTTCTGCACTATACTCACTTTTAACAGTCTCTTCTGCACTATACTCATTTTTAACAGTGTCTTTTGCACTATATTCATTTTTAACAGTCTCTTCTGCACTATACTCATTTTTAACAGTCTCTTCTGCACTATACTCATTTTTAACAGTCTCTTCTGCACTATACTCATTTTTAACAGTGTCTTCTGCACTATACTAATTTTTAACAGTCTCTTCTGCACTATATTCATTTTTAACAGTCTCTTCTGCAGTATACTCATTTTTAACAGTGTCTTCTGCACTATACTAATTTTTAACAGTCTCTTCTGCACTATACTCATTTTTAACAGTCTCTTCTGCACTATATTCATTTTTTTAATAGTCGTGTATCACAGCTGTTACCCTGCACTATATTCAGTTTTAACAGTTTTCTTCATCTCCTTGTATTTTTATATCTGGTATATTTTTTTGTACTTTGTACTTTGCACTACTAACTTTTTTACTGCCTTTGTACTAACATGTATTGCACTATGGAATTGTGATGCTGGAAACTTAAATTTCCCTTGGGAACAATAAAGTTACTATCTATCTATCTATTTTATGCTACTAAAACTTCTACATTTTGGAGGCAAATAACCCTTGCAAAAAAGAAGTATACTTCAAGTTTATTTTATGAAGTAAACTTAAGTATACTTTAAGTATATCCCCCCAAGTATACTGTATGTAATAAGTATACTAATATCAATGTACTAGTAGTATACTTGTAAGTGTACTACTTCAATACTTCTAGGGACTAAATTGGCCCACTTCTTAGTATAAAAGTATACTTTTAAGTATACTTTAAATGTAAGGGTAGTAAACTTTGAGTACAACTAGTTTACATACTACAAGTGAACTTATAGGTATACTGTTAGTTTACTAGATATATACTTGTAGCCCTTTTTTTTAGTTTACGAAAGAACACTTTAAAGTATACTCTCAGTAAACTAGTAATTTAATAGTTTTTAATGCAAGTATACTTATAAGTTTTCTTAAGTGAACTTATAGTACTTAGCAAAATATACTTCTCTGTGTACTTTTCAGTATAAGCCATATATACTTAAGTATATTTTTGTTAAGTATATCTGTGATAAGTACATAAAAAGTAATCTGAAAGCATACTCTCTTATTTTAAGTTTAAAAGAAGTATACTAATAGCACAATGGAATAAACTTATTTTTTGTAAGGGATTGTAGCCTAATTTGTGCTGTATTTATTTGACAGCTTTAGTTATTAACGTTACTTACTTTGCAGATTTAGATTAATACAAAATATAAATTAACTAATATATTATGATATATAATTACAGGTTAAGCTATCCAGCAGTAGGCTATATAAAGTAATTAAAAATAGGCCTACCAGCTGAACCATTAAAGTATTGTAGCCTTCACGTGAATGCATCACTACTTATAAAACAGTATACAATATATGTGATTGTGAAATGGGCCATTCTGCATAATAAGTACTTTTGGTACTATATTTTGATGCTAATACTATTGTACTTTTACTTAGGCTAAGTACAACTTTGAATGCAGAACTTTAACTTGTAACTGAGTACTTTTACACGTTAGTATTGTTGCTTTTACATAAGTAAAAGTTTGAGTAGTAGCGTACTTCTAGTAACTGTACTTTCTGCTGTGATTTATGTGTTTTGGCATTGTGGATCTGTCATAGGAAATAGTTAAATTTCAAGGATGTAGGTTTGGGTTTCAGAAGTGGGGGGATGCAATGAAGTCATGGGTTCTTCAACCTCAAAAAATAAAGTATTATTAATGAACTTAACATTATAGAGACCTAATACTTAAGATAGACAGATTATGATGGATAAATGATCATAATAATGTTGAAAAGGAGCACTGTCTTTTACTGCCTTATCTTTGAATGTTAACTCTCGCACTCGAGAATATTACAGTATAATCACACATTGTCAGGTGTAAATTGAAATAGGATTCAGGGATTGTTTTCCTGAAAAACATACAGAGAAAGTAGGTATTTTGTCAGCCCTGAATATTTTCTGCAGGTCTTCCCTTCATGCCTCAAAAAGGTCCATCGATCAGAAGATTAGAGCAGCGCGATTAAAAACAAAATAGGATTTTCTCCATCCCCAGTGGAAGTTACACCCTTGTAAATGCATTACTTGAAACTGAAAACACTAATGCATTTTTACTTTTAGTCAGTCTGAATCCTACTTGACCTGCATAAATTAAAATGTTCACGTCAAACCACTTACCTGCTTTTTAAAATTCTATTATGCGAGCTTATAAAGTGATGCTATTTTCTCATTCTCATGACAGCCATGAAAACATACAGTGTGTTGTGAGCATCTTTGTCCACATGTGATTTTCTCTTCCTCCCTCCCCCAGGGCTGAGTTCACTTGTATTCACTGCATGTTTTGTACTGTGTTACATAAAAAGAGCTTTTTAAGAAAAGGTTTTTCAAATGTAAATCCAGAACGTCCCCGGAGACTAAGTGACCATCTGGACCATAATATTTCAGCTGGGACCACTTTGGTCCCAGCTGAAATATCTCAACATCTGTTGGATTGCCATGAAATTTTGGTACAAATATTCATGGTCCCCAGATGAATCCTACTGACTGTGGTGATCCCCTGACTTTTCCTCCAGTGCCACCATGAGGTAGACATTTTTTGTTTTGTATTGAAATATCTCAACAACTATTAGATGGATTTACATTACATTATGTAGAGACATTCATGGTCCCCAAAGGATAAATCCTAATGACTTTGGCGGTCCTCTGACTTTGTCTCAAGTGTCACCAGCAGATCAAAGTTCACATTTGGTTTCTGACCAAATTCCTGCAAAACGAATCACATTCCCATCAGCCTCATCTGTGTTTAGTCTTTATTAGCAAATGTTAGCATGCTAACAGGCTAAACTAAGATGGTGACAATGGTTAACATTACACCTGCTAAACATCAGCATGTTAGCATTGTCATTGTGAGCATGTTAGCATGCTAAATTTAGCATTTAACTCAAAGCACCACTGTGCCCAAAGAACGTATATTGCCAAGAAGTGAAAGTCAATTGTTCGTTCCATTGCAACATCAGCGCCCAGCAGCAAAGCTACGCTTCTTCCATTTTGGACTGAAAGTGACTACCGGACGCCAGGAAAAAGTCCACCTAAAAAGTGCCGTATAAAAATAAAACAAAATTATTTCTATTCTATTGTCATATTCTATTGAAATGGCCTGTGTTGAACAATAAAAGCCGCAGTTTGAAGGTCCCGCCCACACACCGCCTGAGCCAATCGCGAGCCGAGCACGGCCGCAGCTTGTTATCATGAACCACCTAGCTGCTATGTTAGCACCATGGTAGCTGTTTGACTAGAAAGACACAACAACTAACCATAATATCTCTATAACTACATTTATGATCAAATTGACACACGTTCTATTACACAGACACGTGACAGTTATGGAAAGTTAAAATTACATTTTCCCGCTGCATGACTACTTCCGTCAGAGCAGCTGTCAATCATGACGTCTCAGCCCCTTTTTATAGCATCCAATAACTAATTAAAACCAAACTTATCAGAAAAATTAACACTTGAACATACATCAGCATGATAAGAACTACCTAAAATGACAGAAACCATCTTTGGGAAAAAATGTATATGACGTGTACTTTAACTTTTTAGTTTGGTCCAAGTCCCATCCACTAACATGGAGGAGGCGGGCTTTATGATCGATACTGCAGCCAGCCACCAGGGGGCGATCCAGATGTTTTGGCTTCACTTTTGGGGAGCTGTCATGTCATCCATCTTTATATACAGTCTATGGTTTACAACAACAACATTCATACATATAGAGGGGGTGACAAACTAACAGACATTTTAGTTAGTTTTTCCTTAAATTTGTCACCCATGGATCTATTATTTTTATTTACTTTAGGTGTATATAATACTGAATGAGCTGAGGCCTTCAGAGCTCTTTGACAGATGTGCAACATGCATTAAAAAGTCTGAGCCCCTGAGAACAGAGCAGCAGCCGTTTGACTCTTACAACAGTACTTTGTGAACTAGACCGTGGCACGATGTTCACCCCAGTGTGAATCTGATGAGTGCACTGAATGTCCTCGCCAACGGGCTCAGGTGTTCCTCACATTGAATGCTATGTTCCCCCGCCTGCAGGAAGCCCAGAGGTGTAGGATGTCAAGACTGTTGAATTATCAAGCTCCATCTGCCAAAAAGGCCTCATCCATTTATCACCTCTCGATGGCATACTGTGTGGCTTTAACTAGTTCAGAAGAAAGTTTTATAATGGGGGACACTACAAATGCATTAAGGCAATTATTTTGATGTAATATTAGAGTAAAAGGTTTTAACAGAGGGGATTTTCAGATATCTCTTTTTATCATTCCATAAATCAAGTCAACGGCCATAAAAAAATCCATTTTCGCCAAGTTTTTAGGAATTACATGTTCTATAAATTAGGCTATGAATGATATATGAACAACCCCCTCTGTAAAAACCTTCAGAATATAGATGGGAATGAAACTGGAAAGTTTGGTGTAAAGTTTAGTGCTACTGAAGTGGAGATTTCTGACTCAGATTGAGAAAAACCTTTAAAGTTATGTACTGTAAAATTCCATATATTTTGCAAGACACTGCAGAGGAATAGGGTAAAGAATTTTAAGTAATAGATATCACTGTGAAAGTTCCCCAGTTGATTACTGACATTAAGATAATTATTTTTTGTATTTCACATTTTCTGAAATGTTATGTTTAAATATGCGCTAATTTACATACATTTCTACAACAGAAATCTGAACATTGGATAAAGCCAGGTTCAGAATTCTTGTTTCATTTTGTTGACATATTAGAGTCAAAGGTTTTTACAGAGGGAATTTGGGATATTTTTTTTCATCAGTCCATAAATCAGAAAATACTGTCAACATTCATAAAAAAAATCTATTTTCACCATGTTTTTAGGAATAAAATGTTCTATAAATCAGGCTATGAATGATATATGAACAAACCCCTCAGTAAAAACCTTCAGAATATAGATAGGAGTGAAAATGGAAAGTTTGGTGTATGTAAGTGCTGCTGAAGTGGAGATTTCTGGCTCAGAGTGAGAAAAACCTTTAAAATATGGACTGTAAAATTCCATACATTTTGCAAGACACTGCAGGGGGATAGGGCAAAAATGTACTTCTACTAATGCTACTAACTAATAGATATCACCATATGCATTTAACTTTTGGGGAATTTAGGAAAAATCTACAGACGCAAATAGACAAAGTAGTTAAATAAACACCTAAATGTGTATTGTTCATGTTTTCTTTCCACTGGAAGAAAGAAAGAAGACGCAAAATAGCACAAAATCTCAAAATTGATCAGTGCATGAAAAAATGATGTTTTTGCCTGAGGTGTGTCGTCTAGGAATAAGTGGAAGCAGATGATGGAGTCTGATAACTCTTCAATTTCACCATTTTTATGGTACAGTCTGATTTGTAATAAGCAATTACACATTCAAAGACATTTTGCTCAGAGACATTTTATTATAAAAGCTCATACATTAATCACATTAATTATAAGTTCATAGTCGACTGATGAAAAAGTTTTTGATTGATGGTTTCAATCAGGCCTGGCCAAAACCCACTGGGTATGAGCTATGTTGGGAAAGTACGCGTTGTAGGCAAGGTGGTAAAATATTCTCTCATTTTTGTGACTACCTAAAAAGCACATTGATAACACAACAACGATAGTGAGATGTGTACTGTCTACAATACATACTAAACTCATACAAGGCTGCAAAGTTGATGAGGAAATAACAAATGTAAACTTTAAATTCAAGGACCGACGGATAATTAAGACTCATTAATTGTTAAATTTTTGCAACAGAAGAGCTTGTTGTGTGCATGTGTGTGTAAAACGAGGACGGTTGATGGCAACAGGAGGAAGAGGAGAGGAGATGCAGAGAAAGACTGTTGTGTGGGAGAGGTGTTGACTTGTTTGTTTTGGATCATGTGTCTCTTCAACAAATCATATCATCTTGGCAAACGACGGGCAGTGCAAACATGTCTGAATCATGAATGTCAGAATGTTTTCTCCACTCTAGTTTTTCTTTTTTTTCCGGAAATTTCAACGAATCCTGTGATGTAATTTTCCCACTAATGCTGCGTGCCAGCCAGGAGTTGTGTGCGTGGATGTGGCCTATATTTGTGTGCACACAAAAATCAACCATTATGATTGACATGGTGGGGGATGGAGGGTTGCCTTGGAGACACAGAAACACAAAATGCCTCGCATTCACTCGCAAATGGAGAAAGCAGCACACTCGCCTCCTTCTATTCATTCTTTGTGCTCACGGTTTGCTCCACATTCTGTCATCTCTCGTCCCAGAATCTTTTATCCACCATTTCACGCTCCATCTGCGCTGTCATATCCGTCACACCTTTATTTGCCTGCCACCTTGTAGTCCGTTGACCCGTCTCCATATTTCATTTTCCCTGGCTTAAAACCACTCCTTCACACTAAGCCCTCTGTGCACCCCTTGTGCATCCCCACTTCACTTCTATATTTCACAGGTTTGACAGAAAGCATGTAGGTCACACATCAATCTTGTGTAACTTGTGCCATCTGGGTGCAAAGCTTAGAAAAAGTGAAAGGCCAGACAAACAAACACACAGCACTGGATGCAGCATACAGAAAAAAAAAGCAGTCGTCTCTGCCAATGTTGTAGCCATGGGAATACAGTGTAAACAGCAGCCACTGTCAAAACTGGATTATTTATGCCTGTTCCTTCTGTCCAAGTGGTGTTGTTAAGGAGACGGGGAGCAGAGCATGCTGGTTGAAGACGATGATTGGAGATCATCAACGCAACAGGACATAAAATCAGGTGCAGCTCAGGCAGGAAACGAGGCACCAAATTGATCACAAGGGGATCAGCGGGTTTGTTGTTTCTTTCTGATGTGTTTTGGTATAAATGTTCATCGCAGTATCTCCACTGACAGGCTGCGTGCGTATCTGGCTGAGTGGAGTTTGAGTTCATAGTAGGACTGTACAAAACTGTGGTAGATGAACATGATGGGCAGCGCCAAGAGAACGATGCTGCTCACTACACACATCCCCCCGAGCACCCGTCCCCCAATTGTCACAGGGTAAACATCCTCGTACCCCACTGTAGTCATGGAGATGATGACCCACCAGGCGGCCGCCGGGATGCTGGCGTAAATCCGGGTTCTTTGCTCTCAAATCCAAGCCGTGCTCCAGCAACTGGATTGACTGGATTGACTGCGCCCGTGTGTTTGTGTTCAATAAATAACTATTTATTCCTGCTCTTCTGTCCAAGTAGTGTTGTTAAGGAGGCGGGGAGCAGAGCATGCTGGTTGAAGACGATGATTGGAGATCATCAACACAACAGGCAGGAACTAGACAGGCCAAATAAAATCAGTTGCAGCTCAGGCAGGAAATGAGGCACAAAGTTGATCACAGGGGGATCAGCGGGTCCGCTGGTTTGTTGTGGCAGGACCAGAGTTGTTTTGGTATAAATGTTCACTTCAGCATCTCCACTGACAGGCTGCGTGCGTATCTGGCCGAGCGGAGTTTGAGTTCATGGTAGCACTGTACAAAACTGTGGTAGATGAACGTGATGGGCAGCGCCAAGAGAACAATGCCGCTCACTACGCACATCCCCCCGAGCACCCGTCCCCCAACTGTCACGGGGTACACGTCCCCGTACCCCACCGTAGTCATGGAGATGATGACCCACCAGGCGGCCGCCGGGATGCTGGCGTAATCCGGATTCTTCACTCCCAAGTCCAAGCCGTGCTCCAGCAGCTGGGCCAGAGCGCTGTATATCGCCATGGCGACGAAGACAAACACCATCAGCATGACCATCTCCCGGTAGCAGCGCGTGAGCGTCAGCCCCAGCGTCTGCAGGCCCAGGAAGTGTCTGGCCAGCTTCATGAGCCAGAACACTCGCAACATCCTCAGCACCCGCAGTATGACCCCGGCGACCCCGAGCCCGGCGCCCGGCATCCCCGCCCGGGCCAACGCCATGGTGACGTAGTAAGGGGTGATGGCGATCACGTCGATGATGTTCAGCGGCCGGCGGAGGAACTCCCACTTGCTTCTGGCCACCAGAAAGCGCATCATGCACTCTGCTGTGAACCAGCCAATACACACTGACTCCACTATCCTACAGAGGGGAGAGCAGAGGAGAAAAATGAGCTGTAAACAGGAAATGACAGAGAGATACGGATGATATGAGACACTGTTTGACTAATGTGAGGAAGAACGAAGGAAGGGGGTGATGTGAATTATGGGAAACAAGGAGGACATCTGACGCAATTCAGGGTTGACACGAGTAAACAAAGACAGGAGGAAGGATATACAGTAAGGACAGAAGAGGGAGGGATTAAAACCCCTCAAAGAGAGACACAAGCATGATTACCCCCCATTGATTAGCACAGCAAAGGCAATCAAACTGAATTAGAGTGAGGTGGTGCTTGTATTCGACATAGAAGCAATCAGGCCAAGCTAATAGCACACAGAGCCTAAGGATAACTACGTCAGCACAATTAGACAACAAAACCAAATTATAGAGCATCTGAGGGAATTGCATCATCTTCTGGCAATCGGAATTATGTTGACCCCGAGCATAAACTACACTTTTTAGTGATTACATAACCACTGTGGCCGATCCAAAACTATATCCAGCCTGAGTGAACATAACCCGGCCTTATATAGAGAGAAAGGCTGCCTCGGGCTTCCTGGAGAGGACAAGCTGTGCAAAAACATAATGTGGAGAGAGAGGTGCTCTTTTTCACCTTGCATCCAAAAAAACAAAATAACCATCCAGCAGTATAGACAGAAGGTGATTCCTGTAATTCCTTTTTGTTTGCTTACCCTAATAGATAATCCCTCAGTGCACCTTCTACTCTCAACTCATTACCCGCTGGAATATTATGAAGCCTATCTGTCTTTTACCTGATATGTTTGTCCTTCTTGTGTACTGTGCAGTGTACACTAACCAAGCCAATAAAGATATTCAAATGAATTGTGAAGAGGACGGGGAAGAGGTGCATGCAGGAGGAAGACAGGGTGTTCTGTGTGTTAACACTTTTTGTAGATAATATGGATTGTTTATTGATTTGGCTTCCTTGGGAGCTTGTCTGACATGTGAGGATCCTACTGTTTAATGTTGTATTGACCACTAAAGACAAGGACAGATCTAACTAATGAGTGTTTTCTATCATGGTTTTAAATATATTGCTTTAAAGTAACAGTTGAGTTTGTTTACCCTTTAAATAGTAGAAAGAAATATCATATTGGGGCTACAAAAACGCTGGGAAATGACATCCATGCATCAACCTTCTGGGTATAAATGGATAGTGCCCAATGAGTTTTTTTTTTTTTTAAACAGAGTTTATTTCTGAATTTTGTTAATACAACTCTGACAATCCATTGCACAAACATGTTTGGACTGATAGATATCACACCCACCCATGACAATACCCAGAGGGCACTCAAAAAAAACAAGTGTACAAAAATTAATATAAATAAATAAATAAAATAAAATAAATAAACATAAATATAACGTCAAATATATACACACATATCCTTTATCCATATATATATATATATATATATACACACACATACACATATACATACATACATACATACATATACATATATATCCTCATACACATACATACACACACATACACACATACATATACATACATACGCACACATACATCAAACTTTAATCAGCCACAAAGTTATCTGAGTCTAAGGAGTCAACACGACTAAGAAAAGGTTGCCAAATCAATGAAAACTTGTCGGCTGACCCCTTAATAGTATACCGGATTTTCTCCAAGTTAATAAAATATAACATATCTCTGAGCCATTGTGCAAATGTTGGAGGGTTGCAATCTTTCCATCTAATCAAAATGTGTGCGCAATGAGTTTGACCGCTGCATTGAACGCATGTATGAGATTCCCAAGTGTGTTAATTTATTTATTTGTCTTTATGTTGAGCTCCTGGCATGAAGTCACTGACTTTTACGCACCAGATTTTAGAGCATGCTCTAAAATCTGGTGCGTAAAAGTCAGATTTTCTAAACATTTAAGCAGCATCCTCATGGAAGAACCCTCCAAACTTACTTGTGCTCCTCCACAATATTCCTCTTGGCAGTATCCCAGTCCGGCAGCGTGCTCGCACACAGCATGATCATGGAAACCAGCACAAAGATCACAGACACAGACGCCACAAGCTGCGCCAAAAGCGACGAGTTGGGCTCCTCGAAGGTCTTGCGCGTCTTCTCCATCCACTTGGCGCGTCCGGTGAGCGCGATCCGGTGCACCGGCTCCACCACCGAGCTCTGCCGGGACTCGTCCACGATGATGTCCACCTCGGACAGATCGTCCAGTCCGATCTCGGACATCCTGTCGTCCAGGCGCTTCTGGCAACAAGTGTCCAAGTGCACGCTCTCCAAACCCCAGTAGAGCATCTCCGTGTAGAAGGACAGCTCGCACACACCGGGCACGAACCGGAGTTTACCGGAGCGCACGTACAGCATGATGAACACGAACGCCTGCGCGTGGCGGTCGAAGAAGAACTCGTTCCGGTCTTGGTCGTAGTCGTCGCAGAGTTCTAGAACCTCTTTCTCGCTCGCGCAGGCATGCAGGCGGCTCACGCGCCGGAGAGGGAAATCCTTGATCACGTCTCTGGTGAAGGCGTACCGGGTTCCTCCCACGTTCAGCACGCAGATGCTCTTTCCGAACTTCATGTTGTCAACCTGTAAAACTATAACTCATCTTCTTCCATCACTTGGACACTTTGTGGTGGGGTGTCCACGGTGTCCCCCTGTGGAGATGTCCTCTGATGCGCTGAGCTCCTGTGGCTGCTGGATGGAGATGGAAACTCTCCTCTCCTCTCCTCTCCTCTCTGTGCAGCCTGTAGAAAGAGACTCTCCACTCCAGTCAGGGCGAGCCAATCCCATCAATGATGTCACATGCGCGCGCGCACGGACGCACGCACGCACTGAGAGAGAGAAACTCATACAGGGAAACGCACAAACTAGAGGCATAACAAATTTCGACATACTATACCATGACTTTTTTTTTTTTTTTTTTTTTACTTTTTTCG
>CAKAKR010060655.1:0-70076 GCA_916700685.1 Adelosebastes latens
CGACATGATATACTATGGCTTTTTTACCACTTTTTTCGACATACTATATTATGACTTTTTTCGACATACTATACTATGACTTTTTTTTCACTTTTTTCGACATACTATACTATTAGTTTTGATCACTTTTTTGACATACTATGACTTTTTTACCACTTTTTTATATATTAGTATGTCGAAAAAAGTCATAGTAAAGTAGGTGAAAAAAAGTGATAAAAACTTTATAGTATAGTGTGTCAAAAAAAGTGGTAAAAAAAGTTATAGAACAGTATGTCGAAAAAAGTGGTAAAAAAGCCATAGTATAGTATGTTGAAAAATGTCATCGTAAAATATATCGACAAAAGTCTTAAAAAAGTCCTAGTATAGTATGTCAGAAAAAAAGTCATAGTATAGTACGTTGAAAAAAGTGATAAAAAAGTCGTAGTATAGTATGTCAAAAAGATTCATAGTATTGTATGTCTAAAAAAAGTCATAGTATAGTATGTTGAAAAAAAGTCATAGTATAGTATGTCAAAAAAATGTCATATTGTAGTGTGTCAAAAAAATCATAGTTTAATAAGTCGAAAAAAAAGTTGTTGTATAGTATGTCGAAAAAAAGTCATAGTATATGTAAAAAAAATCCTAGTGTAGTATGTTTAAAAAAAGATCATAGTATGGTACGTTGAAAAAAGTCACAGTTTAGTAAGTCGAAAAAATAATCATATTAAAGTATGTCGAAAAAAAAGTCATAGTATAGTTTTTCGAAAAAAAAGTCATAGTATTGTATGTCTAAAAAAAAGTCATGGTATAGTATGTTGAAAAAAAGTCATAGTATAGTATGTCAAAAAAATGTCATATTGATGATTATTTTGGACATTGTCCACTATGACTTTTGTATGAGTTTACTTTCTGTAATAAAACATCTAAAAGCAAAAATCCTATGAGATACGGGACTCTGGGACAAAATCTTTGTCCCGTGGTCTAATTTATGTCAGTTTAGAGGTCCTTGACGTGAAAAAGTTTGGGAACCACTGTGTTAACTTATGTTTCACAGTTACTCATTTGACATTTAAAGAAAATACTTCACGCTATACTACTGTGTGGAAAGCCATTATTGTAGGTGGAGGTGCATATCTCTCTACTCCCTTCACCAGTTAACGAAAGGACACTTGCTATGATGTTTCCTCTCTCCTAATCTGCTGAGTGCACTCTTGAAAAAATATCAGTCCAATTTAGCCCCACCTAAATCCCTGTCTGACAGCTGTTGCAAGATAAAGCACACCCAGGTGGCTTTTTGTTTCACTTCATGTGTCCTGTTTCAACCTCTTTTCAATGTCGTTAGGTAGCTAAATTGTGCTGTAAAAATGTTTTAAAAAATCTTCTTGCATCAAGCTTCTTTGACCCAAGCTTTTTTTATTCACTGAAAGTCTTAAATCCTTGAGCTCAACAAAAGCTCTAACAGGCGGTTGAGTAACAAATTCTCTCTGCAGTGACAACTGTTTAAAGCAAGTGAAAAATACATCTGCGTTTTAGGGCTTGTTTGATTTAATCCAATCACAAGCAGTTGTAAATGCAATTACATTTATTAATTTCAACAGCACTATACATTTGTTGCGGTCATGACCTCCTGTTTGAACGGCCGCAGCCCTTTTTTATTACAATAACAAAAAAGACGCTATCCACGTTGATCTGGCTGAACAATAAGCCACTTCTCTGCTTTTTGCATGATATGAATAAAACATGTATGATGCAATTTGTGACCCCACAGATGACAAATTTATTTGTGCTATAATCAGTTGCCTCAAAACAGCCTACATTGTTTATTTGGGGCATTTTATGTTGTTGTTTTTTTGTACACAATACACATATTTGAATTTTTTTGTCATGCTGGGATACTGGTTTATTGCTGATTTTTGCAAATTGTGTAGAATTTTAATTATGTGTTTATATAGTGTATTTACCTGATTTTACAGATCCTATGATTTAGAATTGTTGAGTTATTATTACACTTGTTTTTTCTACTCTTCCTTTTGATTACAAAATCTCTTTTGTCCTTTGAAACATAAATTCTTTTGAACATTATTATATTATTATTATTATTACATAAAACAGACAGGGTTTCATTTTACCCTCGTTCTACTGAGTGTAGATACTTAAATTTAACATCATTTCTCTCCATGAGGTGATGGGTGTCGATATGTGCTCTGCTTCGTTCGGGTGCAATTGGGTAATTTTTCTTTTAAAAGGAGGCAGACAGTGTTTGACAGGGAGTTTGACAGTGAGCTGTCGTTGTGCTCTTCGCTCCTCAGGAGGTAGATGTCCTCAGAGTGGAAGTCAATAGGAGGATTTCACAGTTGGGTTTTTTTTACCCAGTCAGAAACAGTTGTGTAATGACTTCGGGAGGAAGAGGGCTGTAAAAAGTAAGGCAATAGAGGGAGATGGGCCACTGCCTCGACACTGTTTAATTAAACCCTTAGAGACTAGCTGCATGGGAACAAGGGCCAAATGAGTTGCTGGGTCATGTGCATTCGTTCTGCCACATGAATAATACAAAACACTGCAGGCTCATTCAAAATAATCTGAGAATACTGCTCCTTCCAGGGCTCTGCCCATGTGACAGGAAAATCCAAAGTGTTTTGTCCCTGCTTCTATTCAATTACTGTGCTTCGGAGAGTAGTTGGCACAGAACATATACGGTAGGAAAGAGACACTGCAGCTCAGGTGACTTGGCAACGGAAACAAAGAAGAAATACATGTTGATTAAGAGTTGACAGTGTTTGATGATTATGTGTTTTTGCACTTGATTAAAGAGTTGATGTGTATGTGTGTGAGGTATTGTTGATGCTGTAGCAAGAAAGCAATTTGATTAAAGCTGCTCTAATCAGTGTGTAATGTGAAAGGGGTCGCTCATAGTGACAAATCCACAGAGAATTATCACAAGACTTTTCAAGCTATTTTACTGTCTTTCAGCTCATGGAGTTTTATGGTCAGCAACGTTTTTGGTTCACTCTCACTGCTCTTATCAGTCTTTTATTGTCCTGTACTCTACCTGATCAGCACCAAACAGCAGTCAGACAAATTAAGCAACTACCATAGCCAGGTATTTCAGCCCGTTCTCATTCCCAGGGCGTCAAATAGTGAGGCTTTGTCACGGCCGTCGGCGTGGGATACCGCCACATAGGACACCCTTTAGCACCGGTATCTTAACGCATTGGGCCGCAGCAATAAGTAAACATGCCGGGAATGTGGTGATGTAGTTAAAGAGTGAAAAGACACACACGGGGCGGGCAGTCAGGTGTTAGGGGAGGTGAATGGGCACAACAAACACAAGGCTTTCATCCAGGAGGTCGCTGTCCGTGTCCCGTGCATGAAGTTTCACTTTCACGTTGCAATCAGCTGCAACGTAAACAACATCCAGTTCCATTTTCCTTGTACAAACGTAGTAGTTTTAAGCCCAACCATGTAGTTCTTTCCTAAACCTAACCAAGTGGTTTTGTTTCCTAAACCTAAAGTGACGCCAAGGGGCGTGACGCCAAAGCGGCGATATGTGACGAGTTGGGATGAGAAGGTGTTGGGTACTGTATTTCCCTCAGGTGTTGGTGGAGACCAAAACAGAGCTAAAATAAGAGTGAATATTGGACTTCAAATGAAAGCTAATGTTGTGACGTGTCTGCTTTTTGTAAATAAGCAACTGTTTGCTAAGTCAGCTATACATGTTGATATGATGTCATCTGTGTTTACAGATTAACGCGCTGTGCATGTGTCTCTATTGGTATTTGTGCTAATATAGATATGTGATACTATACGATGAAAAGTCGATTACCCGTGAGTACATGTTTTTCTTTAAGCATTTATTGGTAGGAGTCCATAAAAAAATGAACATTTCTCAGACATTTCCACTTACAATAATCATGAGAGCAACCTGGCAAGGACAAATCTGATGAGGGGAACCTTAGTCTGCTTTAGAAATCCTTTACAAAAACACCCATGGAAGGTTAACATGTTGCTGAATCTACTCAGTACAAAGAATCCTACAAAAAGAAAATAAGCTATTTTTCACCCTGGGGGGAGTAGCGGTAAAAGAGTGAATAATGTTGCTGCCAGAGTGTTGATTGTCAGTTTTCATGTGTGATGGAGGAGTGAGCATTCATGTTCATTTTAGTCTGTAATAAAAGTCACTCTTCAATGCTTTCATTCGTACTCTCACATTCCCCAGGTGTTCCTCTCCCTCCTTGTCTCTATTGAAAAAAGGATCCACTGAATAGCTTGACCTTCACTCATCCTCGCATGCTACACAATATTACTGCAGTAATTTTCACACTCATCATAAACGAGGCTGCTACTGTAATTCTCCTTCCACCTGAACTCTTTCAAAACACACTTTCTGAAAACGTGTGCTGTAAAAAGTAGGAAAAGCCCAATCGTAGGAGGTTAATTAAAGTTCTGAATGATCCATCCACAACGCCCACCCACAATAAATACAGCAATAGCAAAAGCTTAACTACTAAAAATGTATCTTAGACAGAACAAAACAATGAAGTGAAGTCTCTGCAGGCTACCGCTCATGAATGCAGGCAGGGGTTACGCTCTGCACTGCAGCTGATAGACAAGGGGAGATACGGCGCAGCTCTGGGGGTGTTATGGGCCTCTGATACATAGCAACGATGAACTAATGCCACATATGATTGATGACACTTCTGCCAACAAATATCTACATGTGTGTGTGTTTGTGTGTGTTTAATAAAAGGTACCAAATCCACCAAACCGAGGGAAGAATCGAGGAGCCCTTTTCTTTTTGGACTCTGCTTCCTTTAGCCACAGTTTCTTCCTCTTTGTGTCCATGTGTCCTACAAAATAAAAGAACATTATCATTAGATATTTAGATTTACTAATGATTTAGGTATAAGACTTTAATAATATCAAATTATGGCTTGCTAGGTTGTGAAAAATCTCTCTGGCTGTTGAGTCATTGAACAAAGCTTATTCGCTTTCTCGCTGAAAGGTAGATGAGAAGACTGATACCACTCTCACATCTGTCAGTTAAATATGACACTAGCGCCAATGGCCAATTAGCTTAGCATAAAGACTGGATACAGGAGGAAACAGCTAGCCTGGCTCCGTCCAGTTAATAAAATGCACCCAGCAGCATCACTAAAGCTCACTATTTAACACCTTATATCTTTGTTTAATCCACGTAACAACCAAAGTGCAAAAACAAGAAAAATGTGCAATAAATTCTTATTTGAAGCTAATAAATTGTTAATAAATTAATTGTGGTACAGATGCCCTGCAATTATTTTCCCAAAAGGTCAAAGGTCAAATGGCCTTCATTGTGAATTTAAGAGCTAAAAAAGACAAACAAGTGTAAGGTGAGAGGATACACACAAGTAGCCAAAAATCTTGTTCTTATAAATGATTTGTGACTCATCTATAAAGCATTAGTAAAGTATTAATTCATTATTAATTAAGCCATTTGTCACAGCTTGTAAACACTTTAGAGAGAGTGAATTATTATAAAGTGGAACAAATGTTTTAAAACTTTTACTTTCAGCCAGCAGCAGTAGTTAAAAATAAACTCTCTGAGGACCCATATTTGAGTAGTTTGTCATTATCTCAGATGGAGAATTAGGGCCTTTTGTTTGCGTCCCAGCAGGAAGTGTGCACGGTTAAATTAAAGGTTCCCTCCTTAACTAACGAAGCTGCTATTATAAAACATTCAGCGACTGTGTGTTGCAGATAATTGCTCAGCTTTTGTGTGCGACTTTCTGACCCCACGAAGGAAAACAGAGGGCGACCTCTGACCTCTGGTCGTTACTGCGGCGTAGAACAGAGCCGCCTAATGAACACCTCGGTCCTCGGTGTTTACATCTGCCAATCAAACACGCCACTCTTCGTCATCGTCCTTTGTGTGGCCATCAGACACAAAAGCAGACAATTAGCTGCGCTTATTAAGACTCTACTCTTTAAAAGGAGAGCCCCTGTGTGTGCTGGTAATTAATCAGCCCTGCAGTGGCGGGTGGGCGGACCTCTCGTTAGTCCCAAGCTCTGTACGCCGTGCTCCTCCTCTTCCTCCGAGGGGTTTTGGGCGGAGTTCCTCAGGTAGCGTTGGTGCTGGTGCAGGCCGAGGCCAGGAAGTGCGTTCTGTCTGCGGCGACGAGACTCTTCCTCCGAGTGCTCTTCGGCTGCAACATCTGTGGGTGTGGGCAGAGCAGAGCAGAAATGAATCACACCTAAACCCTCTCTTCTCGCTGTCTGGATGGATGGCCTGAGGTGTTCAAACCAACATTATTATTTTTTTTTTTCTCTTCTGTGTGGCTTCTTTGAATCTTCTGACATGAGATGTGTGGTGCAAAAAGAAGTCAGCTGAAAGGAAAACATATTACCTTGTGATGCCCTTGGCAGTGTGAACACAATCAAACATACATCTATTAAAGCAAGTTGAGTGCAAAAAGGCGTATTGATGTAACCAACATGAAACAACAAAGACGATATAAAACAAGAAGTTGAAAGAGTCCCTAAGGCGATAAAGACCCCTCCTTCCTTTCAAACGCCAACCATATATTTCATTCATATTTCATCTGCCTGACTTTATTGTGATTAGTCATGTAAATAAAATGAGATTTGGTTATTCTTTTCTCTAGGTAATTTACATTTATATTGAATTAGTGGCAGGCAGGGTATAGAGGGGGGTTGGGAGGGGGGGGATTTATTATGCTGCGAGATTACAGGCAGATCTCATCGCCATTGTGTTGTGTAATTAAGGCAGTGGAGAGGAGAAGAAAGGAGGCCAGATGCTCGCCGTGCTGAACCTGGTCCCATTAAGAGGAGGATCTGCACCAGCATTTAAAAATCCCCTGTAACAGCCCGGCCTTAAACACATCAGAAGTCTTTAGAGACATGACAGCTTTGTTTGACATACACCTGTGGGAGCACCTCGACATAAACATATAGTCATTTTAATCATGAATACTACATGGAAGATTGTGGCTATATTGCAACACTTTTAGAGGGAGGTGGCTCTCTTTCGAGGCTTTCAGGAGGAGCTCAAGGGTTTTTAGGTAATCAAGGCCGGCTGCATGTGCTCAGGTCTTAACAGAGACAAAGACATCCCTGGATTTCAATTCTCTTTGAATAGGCATCTTATTATCGCAGGACCTCTATTTTGACCCCGAGTCGATTTCTTTGTCACAAACGCTTTTCGTGTGTGTTAAGGTCGAAATTGGCTGAGTATTCTCGCCGTATGCAGTTTAGTTTCTTGCTGAAAACAGGTGATTTATGTTGCTTTAGTGCCACACGTCGAGTTTCCAAATTGAACGCACTTTTAAAAACAGAGTTGACCCCTGCGAGGAGAGACCAGCACCCAGAGGAACCAACAGAAACAGGACAATTGGTGGATTTACTCTCAAGGCTCTCAAAGCTCTCACTCGCTCTCTCTATCCAGCTCTGGAAAAACAACTAATCCCAACCTGCATTCGTCCAATCAGGTTGAAGTTAGACAGCTGGATTAAGGCAACATGTATGTGGCTCCAAGCTTGAGCGCTTTGTTCCAGAGGATCAATATTTGGGGCTATTATGGGCCGGGTTACCTGGGTGATAAGATTCTTTCTGCTATCAAGTCGCATAATCCATCATCAGTTAATTAATTTCAACAAAGACAATATCAAAGTGCAGTGATGATAATGAGATCTTTTAATGCTCATAAAAGGCGGCCTTTTATTTTCTGGATCAAGGACTTAATTTGAAAAGCAGAGTGAACATTTGCAGCTATTGTCTTGAGAGTGCCTGTCATTTGTCTCGGGGCTAAACAATGCTGTGTGAATCTGTAAAAGCTTGTTTGATACACGCCGTCTAGACTGCAACACAGGCACAAACACCCGGGTTAACACCTAAACACACACAAGATCTTTGTGACAAAAGCAAGCCTTACTTGCAGCCGGCTGGAGCCTAAAGCCTAAAATAAATCACTGTTCAGGAGGAGGCTAACCCTACATGACAACTACAACTGTGGACCAGATTATTTTCAACAGTCCACCTTCCCCCGGTTCAAGACATCTGGTGTCGTGCTGATGTGACTCTACTGTTGAGCACAGAGAGATAGTCCGTGTCCTTGTTCAGACAGGGCCAAAGAGAAACTGGCAGCTTATCTTTGCCATCGTTCATAAAGTGGCCAGCGGCTCTGGGCCGTTTCGATGCTTCACGCTAAGCTGTCAAGCAGACGAGGTGGAGGGGGGTTAACACCGGATACTGCTTTCTGCCAACAGGAAACCATCTTTCATAACATGAGGGGACTCAGGGACAGGAAATCACAGTATTGTGTGTCATATTGGAATGGATGGGTGCAGGAGAAGAGGCTGCAAGACTTTATCACTAAATACAAAGCCAATTTTATCACATCATAATTAATAAAACTAATACTGACAATTATATTGATGATTAAATTGAGGAAATGGAAGTTTTCTCTATTTTTAAAAAGTCATGTTAATAGGAGTATAACTTGTCACGTGTTGCTCCAGTTATCCTATAACCATCACTGTGTGGTTTCCTGTTGAGGAAATTATCATTCAGCCAGATGATGTCATGCTGTCTTTTGTATACAAACAGTGTCACCTAGTGGCCACAAGAAGGTGCACCTTAAAATTAAAATGTCTGGTAGGCTTAGTAGCAGCAATTTCTCTCTTTTTAAAAGGGACATATCAAAATTAACTAAGGTCTAATGATTTTACTTTTACTTGACTACTTATTTTAGTAAGTAAGTAAGTAAAGTTAAAGTTTTAAGTTTAGTTAGACTATACAATGCTTTACATTGGGGCCCCTACATGGAGTCAGGAATAATAGTAATAATAAAAATAATAATAATAAATATAATAATAATAATAATAATCATCTCCGATGTCCATAAATCTGCTTAACAATTACAGAAAAAAAGACGCTCGTCATAACTCCAGAACTTGCCTAAGAATAATCACATTTTTAAGTTCTCTTCAGTATCAACATAATCCAGTGATAGTTATCTGTACACACATGGGTACAATGCAAATAGAGACTACTAGTAGCTAATTCGGCATACTTTTAATGGTGCCAATTTGCCAAAATAGAAACAAATATTATCATAAAAAGCAAGAACAGGGCTCAAGTTGTAGCCCACAGCTAGATTACAGACTCCAGGGCAACACTGTTTTCCAAATTATGGGAACTGTAGTTCCAAAAAATAGAACTAGATTAGACTGCAAATAAAACTACAAGAGTGACACAATTTGTTATAACTTCTGGTAGTAGTTCTAGTACAAAATTATAAAACCTCTACTGATCCAGGAGAGGGAGCTATTGCACCATAAATATTATTCCTTCTCCTGAAACACCTATTATAACTACTTATACTCCCCCACTGATATCATGAAAATCTAATGCCATCATATTTGTAAAGATCCTACAATTATTGCGGCCTATTGCTCGTTCGTGTAGTAATCCCTATCTACAACATACATGCCTAATTTACTCATCACATTTACAGAGAGAGGGGGGGGGAAGAGAGAGCATACTGGCTATGTAAGCAATAGAGATTGGTGCAGGGCTGCAGTGTCACCTAGCAACAGGACTGCGCAAGCGCAAACGCCCCTTCAATCAGCACTGGTGAAAAAGAAATTAAAGGAAGAAAAACATATATAAGACAAATAGGAGAAGACATACCAAAACACACACTTTCATAAATGTAAAATTAAATATCATAACTGTAAATCATATAAGACTTTAACATTGCAGCTTGACTCAACTAAAAAAGGCCTCACCCTGCCTTTTTCCTTTCTCCTCAGTTTCCCCACTCCTGACTTGTCTCTCACAAAAATATGCAGCGAGGCTTGTGTAAATAAACTAGCCCCGAGCACATTCCTCAAGAAACACACACACTCTCTTGTCTGTACACAGTGACCTCTGAGCCAACTGCAATCATACGTACCACTCAATTTAACTTTGAATCTGAGCCCATCATGCCTGGTGTTTAATCGGACACTGGGATAGCAGAACTATGTTTTTATTACTTGTCTCCAAATGAGGCAAGTTTTTAAACAGTAATTGGACTTTCCCAGCTATAGAAGATCTTGTTTACAGATAGGCTTAACAAGAAGTTACATTTTGAGTCCTTAGTTTGGCTCCATGCCGCTGCAGAGCTCAGGTTGTGTTTGAGGGCGTATTCAAGAGGTGCACTCTCAGCACTTTTACAAGCCGCCCCATAAAAATGTCCTGATGGGAGGGGCAAAGAGAGAGAAACATAAGGAAGGGTATATGAATCCTGTCGTTTCTTTCTCACCTGGTACGTAAAGGTAAAGAATACCTACCACACAGAAAAAATACACTTCAGGGTTCAAGGATACAGGCGCGTCTTTGCTGAAAACAGTGGATTTTCCCCTCATGATTTCTTAATTAAATGGTGAATAGGATTATTGTAGTGAAAGCACACACACACACAGCACATTACCGGTGTACTGTAGAATCAGTGACCAAGCCCTAATGTGAGTCACCAGGAATTAGTAGGTTAAAATAATGCACACCGTGAGCTGTATGATGGGTGAGTGTACCGAAAGAAGCAGCCGCTTGTGGTTTCCTTTACTGCAGTTGTGTGAAGCAGGTTTTAAATGTGATCAGGCACAAGCACACACTTCACACTTCAAACACCCAGGAAGAAGGTGAGAAGATGAAAAGCCACTCAAGCAAAAAGAAACATCACAAAGACACCAGGTGACTGCAGCAGACTTTCCTTCCACGAACTTAAGTTTATTGACCAAATCTGAACTCTTTATTTTGTTTTTTTTTCTTTTTACAAAGAATGAAAATTCCCCTGTCTGTCCGGTTAACAGTGTAAGGTTGTTGTGCGGTCTTGGTTCATGGTTTTGAGTTGCTGACACAGTTACAGTGAAACTACAAAGCAGCCTCCTGGACTCAGCAATCATGCAAAAACAAATCAAACACACTGTGTTATCCTAAAATACACAAACAAATGTAAAAGTAAGTAAAAATGCACATTATTCTAATTAATTCATTAACAATCTATGTCATTCATATTACACACGCGTGAACATGGTAACAGCTAACAGGTTAGCAAGGTGAAGTTAAAGACATTAGGGCGAAGTGGTTATGCTTTTATCATTCACTTGTTAAATTGGTCAAATGAAAAGAGCAAAAATGACATGCGTTAAGTCTAAATGTACAGCATCTTGTTTTCCAGCGACAATAAGAAAGACAATATCCACCCCAAAGGAAAAAATATATAGCTATAGCACGTACCCAGCTTTGTGCTTATGGCGGAAATAAAAAGTACAATTCAATCATTGTAGTAAACAAAAACACAAATCCCAACAAGATGGTCCCCCCGTAATAATGGAATAAATACAAATATACAAATACTGTGAACATCTCTCTCGCCTCCCTTGCAGCTAAGCTAAAATGAGAAAAAATTGTTCTTCGGGAATGAGATGCAGGAGGACAGAGAGAGGAGAGACCAACCGCCGGTACCAAACATAGTCACTGGGCGAGTTTTTTTCCAGGTGTGTAATCTGTATGTTGGTCAAATGTTGTGGCGAGATAATTACTTGTTATCCAGTCTTAGGAGCTGCTCCTTACCATTAACTGTTAGGGATTTTAACTGACCGTCCTCCTCCACTTCCACCCGCTCCTGGCCGTTCTCCACGATCCTGGAACAAACACAAAAAGCAGACGTCAGAGAACAGGAAGTCAGGCTGGTAAAGAGGTCTTACAGAAATAGTTTGACACGCATTTTCCCTTTCTTGCCGAGAATTAGATGAAATCGATGTTCCAAAAATGTCAAACTATTCCTTTAAAATGCTGGACATTTAAGTACCGTTTTGTAGTAATTTTTCTGCCGCCGATGAACTTGGTGGAGGTCGACACAGATCTGAAGTTACCCATTCCTCCTCTTCCTCCTCCTCCTCCTCCGCCGCCGCCTCCTCCCCCACCGCCGCCGCCGCCGCCGCCGCCAAAAGATGAAGAAGAGAAGGAAGTGAATCCTCCTCCACCCATGTCTCCAAATGAGTTATAACCTGCAAAAGAGCACACATTCAAGAAAAAAACCCTCAGTAAAATCCATGATGAATCCAGTACAATGTGGAGTTATTTATTGGGATGTTACGTACCTGAGTCGAACCCTGAGAGGCTGTGCCCAAACGCTGGGAAGCTCCCAAAACCAAAGAGCGATCCCCCCATCCTACCTCGGCTTGCGCCCCTCTGGCGACCGCGACTACCCCCGAAGAAATCGTCAAAGGGGTCATCAGCTGTGGAGAGAAACATCGTACAGATTACAGAACGCCTCTGTCGCTGAGTTTGTCTGGTGGTTGGTATACAGCTGGTATACATGGCGAGGGGAGAAGCAACAGAAAGTCAAAATGGCAATAATAACAATTTATTTCGGCGTCTGTCCACGGGGCTGTTGTCCTCCTCTATGTTGTCCTCCACTGAGCTCTGCTAGGAGCAGCATGGACTCTGTTTAGCACTTCCAGACTGAAATCCGTTTTGAGCGTCCGGACTGAGACACATCTGTAGAAATCCCATTGGAATCACATTTCAAACCACCTCCAAATGTGGTTTGGATCCGACTTGCAAAAGATTCCTGTGGTTTTCGGCTGTCCAGACTTTAATAAATCAATCTGGATATTCCAAAAAACTCATTTGAGCTGGCAGTCTGAACAAGGTCATTTATTACTATAAAAATATTGATTAGAGCAGAGTTTATAGATTCCAAAAGATTTAAGTACCTGGTAATAAAAAAGCTGTATGGGATGTAAGAGCATCAGTTTGTAATTCCTGGAACAATCTTAACCCTAAACTGTCAAAGTGCCCACCACTAATTCTCCTCCTAAAACCCTGTGGACACGCTACTAATTGCACGCTGCCAATCTGGGTCGCCCCAGCAGGATAAGGCTGGATCACTGGCACCATTCTCTGAAAGAAGACGCCTCCTTCAACCTTGAATGTACCGAGGCAGCGAGAAGAAAGCTGTGCTTGTTCCCTCTGAGAGAAAGCTTTAAATAAAAGTATCTCCTGACCACTGTTGTAAGTGCATTACTGTCCATTTACCTTGAAGAAGCCATTAGAGGAGACAGCTCAGCCCTTACAAAGCTGTCGGTAAGACGGCAGACATCGGTGGAAGAAAGAGAGAGAAATGTAAAGAAATGCTGCTTAAACACGGGAATTCTGGTTTAATGCTTGCGTGCATGATTAGTGTGCACAAAGAGATAGCTGGGAGAAAAGTCAAGGCCTTCTCGCTCTCACACTCACGCACTCTGACAGAACTACAAAAGACCTGTTAGGCATAAAAGGCTGAGATTAAATCAGTGAGGAATGTGCCACACCTATACAACATGGCACAGGATGTAATAGAAGAGGATAAATTGAAGTGACAGTGTCAATGGGTTTTCAAAATATGCACCATAATATACAAAGTCTGATTATAGGAGCTACCCAGGGAGATATTTTTGCATATTTTCTTATATATATATTTCTGCAGTATGTCCAAGATACAAAATCTGATTATATCAGTTACCCAGGGAGATATTTTTTTGCATATTTACTTATATATATTTCTTCAGTATGTCCAACATACAGAATTACCCAGGGGGTATTTTTTTGCAATTTTTTTTTTAATATATTTCTGCAGTTTGTATGTGTGTAAAACATTCTGTTGACATCTCTTTCTTGTCTACTTCCTTCATATATTAATTTGAGAATGAGTGTGTGCTGTTCTTGGCAGACAACTGAGCCCTCATCATCGTGTGAATCTACATTTGTCTTTACAGCGCGCGCATACATACACACACACCCCTACACCCCCACCCCTCAGTCTGCTGGCTGCTCTGAGGTGGGTGACTGACAGATCCACAAGACCAGCTGCTGCTCACAAGCTGCTGGACAGTCAGGACTGGAGGCTGGATGGGATTTTAAAAACACATCTGAACCCTCTTTTTTTGTGGCTGCCATCTTGAGGAAAGTCGAACCAAAAATGGCTCTTTCTTTATATAGATCTATCCGATGAAAAACACTAAATATAGAGTTGAAATAAACTTGACAAGACGGACGTCTGGACAAATCCTGTTGCATACCAATTAAGCATAATAAACGTTGTCCCCAGTCAAAATAGAACTTGAACTTTACTCTCTTCAGTAAACAACACTTAAAAAGGCCAAATCATGATGCTCTCTGCACAGAGAGTAGACAGCAGGTGTCCTCCACAACTTTATCTCATTCATGTTAATAAATACAACATTAATACAGGTCAGTTTATAAAAAACAATCTGACTTGAATTTCCCTACAAGCTCTAATTCAGTACCACCCCCTCCCTCCTTTTAAGAATCATCTCTAATAACTCGGATATTAGATTACAGTTTTTTCAATAACTTGTTGTACACCCACGCTCGCATCGTTTTACATGTGCTCTGACACATGGAGACACGCGGCGCGCACACACACTTGGCGTTATTACATCTGCTTTTGTTTTAATACGGAAGCTATTTTTGAAAGCATTCCAGTTGAGTGATGTAGACGCTCAAATCCATCCTCTGCCTGCGTCTGAACTCCATATTTAGAGCTACATGGGGTGAACTACACATGCCTTCCAATCAGCCTTTTGCTGAACCCAGACAACCCAGGACAGGCGCTAAACCCCAATAACTATACTACACATAACACAACCACTGATACAATCAACTATCAGGCACTACAAGAAGCTGTCATTAGAACAAATGAATGGCCACTAGTCAACAGTATATTACCTTAGTCAGCAGTATAATAGTTTACAAGGGTTGTATAACAACCAAAAAGCTACCATCATTTTGCACTTCTGCAGAGAGAAGTGGTGGACAAAAGAGATGAGAAATATCTGTTAAGCTAGGAAACTAATCACTAAGAAATTCATTAATGATATTTTTATATTATATGATGCCATAACACTGATTTTATACATGAAATAAGGCAGGCTACTTAATGTCAAGTAGGCCTATGTTCAGATTATTGCCTCTTCTATGTCTCTGGCACCTCATTCAATAATTAGCAGGCTTGTATTTAATAGTGGTGTTTTGCATCCCTACTAAGAAGTGGCTTCAAAAACACGTCCACAACTGTCAAAATGGATAGAAATAACAGCCAAATTCAACGTATATCAAAAATCATACAAACTAAGCTGGGGCTGCCACTAACGG
This sequence comes from Adelosebastes latens, assembly GCA_916700685.1. Taxonomy (NCBI): domain Eukaryota; kingdom Metazoa; phylum Chordata; class Actinopteri; order Perciformes; family Sebastidae; genus Adelosebastes; species Adelosebastes latens. The sequence continues at coordinate 15,181 of CAKAKR010060655.1, forward strand.
TTATTTTTTATTTTTTTAAATTAATCTCCCTATTATTTTCTCGATTAGCCTATTTATCGTTTAATCTATAAAAAGACAGAAAAAAAACACCTAAATTTCCCAAAGCAAGTATCAAGACTAAAACCCAATCAAAATCAGTTTATTACATGTGAAAAGCACTAAATCCTCTCAACTGAGAAGCTGAAACCGATGAATGTTTGGCCATTTTGCTAGAAAAAATAACTTGGACCATTAATCCATTTCATCAAAAAAGTTGCAATGTACTAATTGATTGTTTCAGCACAAATAAGATAAGAAAAAATTACAGGTGAAATGGCTAAACTGTGTTAAATCTACATGTAATCTCCAACTACTTTATGTGTGTAGTATGTATGCAGTATGTGTAGAAGCATTAATGTGTTTAATCTTTTTATATCATCATGGTTTTTGTTCTTTTCATGGTTAATGTTTCACTAACTGAAAGAGTTAATTAAGAGCTCTAAACCCTGGTTAATAGATGAAGGCTATATAATGAAGTTGAGGTCAACATCCAGCAGAGATACTCAGTGTTCTCCAACATGTGACATTTAGTGGCAGATGACTTCCCGAGGCTGAAACAGTGCTTAGTGTTGGAGATGCAAACTGCAGTGCTGTGGGGGGATTAGCACGAGGCGTTACAGAAAGTTTTCTATGCTCCATCTTCCACATTCTACACAGCAGGGGCTGCTATCTAACAGGCAAACTAATTAGGAAATAGAAATATCGATGTTTTACATGATAAACAACTGGGAGACACAGGATGTTCTCCTTTTCTCCGTCTCAGGTCATCTGTGTATATTTTTGACCAGATAAAATGATGCAGCTAATAATAGCCATTGTCTACTCTGCACTCTTATGGCTCTCTTCAGTCCCTCTTTCTTCCTGCTCTTTTAAAACACTAAATCCCATCAGTGCCTCGCCAGAATCGAAACGGACTTACCAAAAAATTCTGCAAATGGATCTCTGCCGCCAAAGAATTCCCTGAAAACATCATCGGGATTACGGAATGTGAAGCCGCTGCCGCCAAAGTGATCGTAATGGCCTCCTGTAAAACATAAAACAACAATAAAAGCTAATAAAAACTACACAATTCATTTATCAGAGGCAGGATTATAAATGCCGCTGTTATTACAAGTCATAAAAAATACCAAACGCAATACCAAGCTGTAATGAAATGAAATGCACTCATTTTGAAAGTGGTCTCCTTACCTCCTCCTCCTCCTCCTGAAAGGCCGTCTTTGCCGTATCTGTCATATGTATTCCTCTTGTTTTCTGTTGCAAAAGAAGAGGACTTTAGATAAAACAGACCAACAGAAAGAGAAAATTCCCACCCTGTTGTATTTGAAACCTTAGTTAGGGTCACTTAAGTCTTCACACTGCAAAGTATGTGTTAGCATCATATTAACTGCCCCTTTCAATTTTTACTTTACACTCTGACTAATTACAGTAATCAAAAACGTGTAAACATTTCCAAATCACATCCAGCTGCGATTTATGCATTTAGTTAATCAATTTGACCATCTGCATGTGCACTTATGTGCTGTGATGTATTTAGTGGCTGTTCAACGGTCAAAGAAAGGCATAACTATCAGTGTCTGAACACATTTACAGGCCAAACTGATAACAGTTTATGAAATCAAATGACAAATGGAAAGCAAAACTAAACCCACCACGCAAGAACTCTGCACAAGACCCACTCACTCCAGCATAAAACAATCCTGACTTTGTGCACTTCAACAATACCTGCTTCTTGTGTCTGGATAATAAAATGAAAACGTTACAGGCTTCTGTTGTGTTCTCAAACCTACATCTGAATTCCAGACATTCTCATTATTTACAGAGTTATTCTGGTAACTACTTCCACGTAAGAAACAGAAACGTGACTAAAGAAATCATTTATCTGCTTTCCGCATTTGATCCATGATACATTTTACACATTATTATACTTTTTTGTTACCAACCTAAATTTGTCCATAGCACAAACTATCAAAAACTGTAAAGTACTGAAAGATGGGATCAGATACCTGGTCAAATGAATAGTTTTGTTAATATAAATTATTATATAATCAGATCAGAATCCTCGATTTAAATCATCATTTTGCCAATTTTAGCGGGGATGAATCGATGCTGATATCGAGCCGATACTGACTCAAATAGTTGGATCGGTGACAATGGGGCCGATCTATTCCATTCAATTCTATACGTATATACTATATACATTATATACTGGAATTTTAATTCCTGTTTACATTTTGACCAATTTGTTGCTGCATTAAAAAAGTTTACACCTGAATTGTAATTCCTGATCATTTTGAAGATTTTTTACCAAGTTGCTGGTGCACGATTTATTATTTTAATAATAAATAATTCAATAAATGTATATCTATATATTGGCTGATACCCAATGCCTTGGTATCGGGAACGGGACTAAAGAATTTGGCTCGATACATCCCTAAATTTTTAATTTTTTCAAGCAAAGTTCTTAAAAGGCCGCATGTGTTCTTGTAGGAAAACATGATTGATAATTTTAGTATCCGTTCCAAAACCTGAAGTTATCATACTGATAATAGCAGCAATATTTTTAAACCAACACCCAGCCCTCGTAATCAGACATGGAAGTCCAATCTTACTTTTCTCCAACAGCAAAGATGTCAACTCTTAAATTAGAGGTGCTAATAATGACAAGATGTATGCTTTTTTAAACAGAGAAACACCAGTCATCACATTCATATAATCATCACTTAATATGGCTATATGATATATTTTCTCCCTCTACAGAATAAAAGCTTACCATCTGAGAGCACTTCATATGCCTCTGAGATCTCTTTGAACCTTTTCTCTGCCTCCTCCTTGTTGTCTGGGTTCTTGTCTGGATGCCACTTCAATGCCAATTTTCTGTAACTGAGACACGAATACCATACAGTTAAAAAACAGACATCAAAACGGAAACAAACGCACAATGTATGTCATATACTGTAGATATTCTAAGGACAGACATTCAGTTCTTAAATGGGAGGTGGAAAATGTGCATGTATGTATTACGGACATCCCCGTCAGAAACACATATCCACATTCAAGTCTTTTTTTAGGGTGGCAACCATGCCTACACCAAAACACACAGACACCCCTTTATGCACACACAAATACATACATACATGCACACACTGTCCTTCCCCCATATCCAAGCAGAAATAACAAAGACAGCCTGAACTCCGCTGACGTGCAGCGGAGGCTCGCACAGCCGCTTACGCTGCATCAGCTGTTTGTTTCTAAGCCCAGCAGCAGCACCGGCAGCGAGCGGACACACAGATGATATGGACAAGACTCTAAGGACTGAGAGTCAGCCAGCAAAAAAGGCTGCACACAATCCAGGGATTGACTCCCTTATGGGTCTATGGTGAATAGTCTTTGTCGTCCACGTCTTTGTTGTAATCTGTGACATTATCTGGCTGTCTAAAGCCTGGTCAACCGCGCAGACTAAGCTGAACAATGTGGTGTCAGTTTTTGTAGTCAGAAGCCTATATGTTGACTAGTAAAAGCAACAGCAGCCATTATCTTGCTCGGAATACCCGATGTTCAGCTCAAAAGTCTCTGAGGACAGTATTAACTCTAGCTCTCTTTAATTTTACACCCATCACATTTAATCAACAATCAAGACTAAGCATCTACAGCCATACTAGTTCTGGGAAAGACTCCCATGGTAACATCAACTAGCTTTCACGTAATAAGTCGGCTATATGATTATAGAATTGGTCATGTGAGGATTAAAATACTGTGCAATGACAACCACCATATCCATTTAATTTGGGTTTCATTACATTTAACGATTTGGCTGATATGAGGCATCAATACTTGTTTGTTTTAGGGTTGGGCGATCGTTTCTATTTTCAAATTGTCCAAGTGCTGATTAACAAGGCTCAGCAGGTGGACATGCTGCTCCACCAGAAACATGTAAGTGTAGAGTAGGGCATTAATTAAAATCGCCTTAATATCGACATAAGAAAAAACAATTGTCGATCAGCCCTTCAATTGTCAATATACGGTCCGATCGCTAATGGGCACAAGCCTAGTTTCTTTTTCAGGCCCTTCCATGCTAGTAGGTACCAAGTCGGATATATTGAAGCTTTCAAAAATCTTTCTCATTTGTAATCCCGACCTGGATGTAGGGCTGGGTGTTATAGCCAATATCTTCTATCACGATATAGGTCATTCCATATCTCGACGATATACAATATGTTGTCATATTGCCCAGCCCTACTTGGAAGTTGACGTGAACACTATTCCCAAGTTGGAAATTTGTAATTACGGTAACTCCAATATGACATGAACGGGGCACTAGACACATCGGTGCTTTGAGCTAAATGACAAGAAGATGTGCTAGATGAAAAGTTAAGGGATCACCAAAGTTATTACGATTCATCCCGAGGTGGACATGAATGTCTGTACCAAATTTCATGACAATCTATCCAATCGTTGTCGAGACATTTCATTCAAAAACACTGAAGTCAACCTGCTGGTGGCGCTACAGGAAAAGTCAAAGGGTTACCAATTTCATTAGGATTTGTCCTCTGGGCACCATGAATGTCTGTACCAAATTTCATGAGAGTCAATCCAATAGTTGTGGATATATTCAGTGTGGATTAAAGTGGTGGACTGACATTGCCGTCCCTAGAAAGAAACTGCTAGCATGGCAAATAATTCAATCGGAGATCAAGAAGAGAGAGCTGGGGTCATAGGCTAAAGATATGACTTATTGATTGGTGTCAGTCGAGATAACATTTGACTTTGGCAGCAAACAACTGAGAGCATAGAGATAGCAGGCGCTCAGCATTCGCTATCTTTCTACGCTTGGCAAATTAACTACACTGGTTGATTTGATCAGCAATAAATCAGTTAAGTCCAATGGTTTCATCCTCTCTCACTCTTCTCTCACATGATTTTACTGCATTACTCAAAATAACTGTTTGTTTCCTCTGGAGCCTGATTTCAAACAGGCTTATTTAACATTTGAATTCAACTTAAAGGAAACTCTTCACTTGTCGAAACAAAAAGGTGTTAGTGAGAAACCTTTGTAGTGTGTAATTAACTGGAACTGTTCAGTGGGCGACCGCGAGAGGTGGGTGAGTGTAGGGGGAAGGTATTTGACAGCGGCAAGGTTACAGGAAGAAGAGTGGAAACTTTCTGTATTGCAGCCTCTCTGCTCTCTCTCTCTCCTTGTGTCAGTTTATACAGCTAGAGGGGGATATAATTAACCTATTACACCCCTCCGAGTGGGCGACATTTAACAACAGCACCGGGGGGAAAACAGAGCAGAAAACACTCAGGGGCACTTACGCTTTTTTGATGTCCTCTTGCGTTACATGTTTCTGGACTCCTAACGTCTGGTAGTATTCCAGCATGGCTCTGTCTGTGTGAGTTTATAGCTGCTGTCCTATGTGAGGGTCCTCTATGTGGCCGCCTCTGTGGAAAGAAAGTTATGTTCTGTTAAGACATGTTAGCTTGGAGAGATAAAGTCCAACAAACTGCGACTGAGCATAGCCATGTGTGACGGGCGGGATGCCTCCCTTCCAGACCCGAGGGGTGAATTTGTAAAAGGGGAGGGAGGGGGCGACGGCATTAAACAGGGTGGCAATACCCAACAATGTAATCAACTGCACTGAAATAGAGATGCAGGGAGGAGGACAGCTAAGCTAATACAAGCCCACCAAAATTACATAATATGCGGGTGATTATCCCTCAACCAAGAGGCTTTAAGAGAGAAAATGTGAATCATGTTTTACTTTTGAAATTTGGATTTATCGCTATAAAGACCCTGAAGCATTTAAAAAAAAAAAAAAAAACATGACCTAATGTTGAAGTTATGAAGCTTAGCCTCTCAAAAACAAGACTGAACAGGTCTGATGAAAAAGTTTTCAGAAGATATTCTCAAGTTTTAGACCCTGATTTCCAATTTCTTTGCAATACTGAAAGACAGAGAGGGTAATCTGCACCAACACATCATTGTCATCAAAGTCATCCGCTCAAAATCTCTTCTGAACTCTGCACCTAGTTGGCTGAGAATATAATAAGAACTGCTGCCAACATACCGAGTCTTGATCTAGAGGTAGATACAAAGAAATGTCAGACTACTAAAAGCAGCAGATTTGACTCTGAGCTCCATGGTGAATAACATTTCTGCAGGATACACTGATGTAGAAAGAGGCAACCGAAACAAATATGATAAGGATCACATGGCTGATAAAGTTACCAAAATGTTGGTGGCTACCCATCCTCCAATTGATAGTAAGCTGCAATCATTAGTCTGTGTCAACCTATGGTCACAGTGCAGCATTTCCCCAATAACTGTACAACATATTGTACCAACGGGAACCCCCTCCAGGCCAAAAAATATATTTTTTTTTCAATGCCAGAAATAACACCAAATACCCACTCCAGCGTTTCCCCTATAGACCTTTTCATTGCCATTCTGTTGTTAGGGCAACAGCTTTTGTCCAAGTTTACTTCCTGTCAGCTACTGCATTAACAAACATTGCAACAGGAAATACAAAGGGGCCCATTTAGACGGTTATGCTGTCAAGTTTGAAAAGGTCAATATTCACTCTGCAGCGGCACACCGCCGTGATTCCATGAGCGAGGCAAGTGTCTGTGGTTAGCAGGACAGTCGAGTGTCTGTTATCTAAACTGCCAAAGTCAGTTGAACAAGTGAAGTGAAGATAACGTTACAAACAGGCTTGGTAACAACCCTCGTTGTTCTCCATGAAGTTTGCTGGTAGTGACGAGCCGCGGTACGTTTTATGTGGAGTGAGCACGGTGCCAGACTTCATTTAAAAAAAAAAAAAAAAAACAGCCTCTTAAATGCTACATTGCTTGTCAGAAACCGGTATAGTAACTTAGGAGGACATTTTCCCCTATTGTTCTTCACCAGTCTTGGAAAAAGGAAATAACGGGCAAACTAGCTTTAAAAGTGACGTATTTTCTTTTTAAATAAGTGCTGTGCAGTGGATCTAATTCATGCCGATGTGAAGAGTGGTTCATGTGGATTTAGAAAAAAGTGACTGATAAATATTTGGATAAGTAAATAAAAAGTAAATATTTAAAGAAACTTTAAAGTGTTAAATTTGACAACAGAATGTGGTGTGGTGTAACACTGGAAACACTGCAGTTACATTACATTCACAGTGGACAACATCTTTTCTAAACCAAATATAGCCTTTAGCTGCCATCGTCCTCATGTGTCCAATGAAGCTTGCCTTTGGCTATCCATGTCAGTTAATAATGACCTTTATAATATTTTCTCCTCTAGGTTCTACCCTCTTATTCAGTGATATTGTGCACAATCCACTGATGTGAGGTGAAATGACACATGAGGAGCAGTTTTTTTATAATTGTTTGTTAATTAGAGGATAAGACTTTCCCACTGCTATACTTTTTGATGTGGGTGGGACTTAAACACAGCATGTCACAAGTTTTCTTTCAACACCTATACAAGCAGAGCAGGCTCTGGTTTTCAGGCTCTGCGGTCTGTGTAAAGAAGAACAAAGTGGAAGATCTGTTTCTTCTCACATATTAAAGCTACATAGTTTGACAGTTAATCTCTGTATGTTTTGGCTTGCAAAACTCTATTTCACTTAAAGCAAAAAAAGGCAAACGTCATGTTGAGTTGCATTCAAATCTCGACCTCACAGAACCCCAATTTAATAATGTAATAATAATTGATACTGCATCATACTTAACAAGACAGCTACTACAGTTACTACTCCCACACATAAACAACTTGTTGGAACCAAACCATAAAATCTGCACCTCTATAACAGAGCATGGGGGGGGGAAACAAAAACGATATGTTGGGAGATAAACATAAATTTTCTGTTTACTGAGGCCTCTTAACAGGTTTTAGACAAAAATCTCTGATACAAAATAGCAACCAAACCTGGTAAATCACACCCAAAGTTGCCACACTTACATAGACCTTCTGGGTTCCCATCCACACCCAAATAATCCAACAACTCGACACGTATTTGTCTTTCACAAACAGGCAAAATCATACATCACACGGCAACATGCCAACAAAAACAACTAGGAAAATGCCAAGAAAACCCACAGTCGACCATTAATCATCAAGAGATATCTTGGCTATCGCGCTAAAAATGATAAACAAACCAGTGAGGACTACTTACACGGGGAGTCCACTGTGTCCTGTTTGTTTGCTATTTATAACCTGTGGCCTTTGCAGTTAGATTGTGTTTGTGTGTGTTGTGAGCATGTGGGGGGTTGGGGGTGTTTGGCACATGGCAGTGCCAGTAAGTGACTCCAGGTTGAGACATGGCACAGACACTAAACTCCCCTCTTTCAGATGCCTGAGTAAATACAAATCTCCCTCTGACACTTTATCTTTTTCTGTTGAATTCCCCATTTACTGATATAATCCTAACCGTTAGAATGTCCTCCTTTCTATATCCACATCTTAATATAGTCCACAATCTAAATATAGAGAGATATGACCCAGAAAGTCATCGTTTTCCTCTGGGTTTTCTCTAAAAACCAAACCCAATGTCCTGACTCATCATATTAAATGGATCTTCTTTTATCCCTCTCACTTCAGCCATTACTGACCCACTCACCTGCCACCAGTTCCCCTGCAGCAGTAGGGAGTTAATGGACACTAGTGCCTGCTAGAGATGTGGTTACTCATGGCTCTGTGCGGTGTGTATCCATGCATGTACTGTACGTGCAGATTTATGCCTTGTGGTAGCATTACACAGCTAACCCAGATCTGATGGATTCCTGCTCTGCTCAGCGTGAACTATGCCTCAGTGTGAGCAACAGATGTGGGTCAGTCAATCCCATGATGCTTCAGTGAGTGAACCAGAGGTGGTGGTTATAAAAGTTAAGCAGATAACAGGACAGAAGCAGTTCGGTATATTTTCAATTTCCTGAAATGAGCTCTGGTAGGAGTCAAATTAATAATAAATTTAACAAATACACAGGCCTTCTAAATTCTTGTTAATTAGAGGATAATCAAAGAAAACAGATGGAAAATCAGCGTTTTGCCTATTTAACCATAATTTTGTGCTGTGCAGAGATCCCTGATCCGTCTATGACAAAATTACTTTATCTGTTTTTTAGTAAATTGACTGTGGGAACAGCTGTTCCCATAAATATTCTAACATTTAGGGATTTTCCCATTGACGTCTATCTCAAGAGAAAATTACAGTAATTATCAATCACTGCCATGGTTGTCTACAAGGAGTCTTTTCTGTTTTTATTGTTGATTAACTCTTTGAACTCTGCAATAGAAATGGTCCACCACATAGGTATTTTTGGAGTCATTTCTTGGAGTATCTTCAAATTCTCCATATCCCTAAAAATCTGTAAGCTTAAAGGTTATATAAGTAAAAAAAACATAATTGACAAAAGTATTGAAATAGTGTCATAAATATTAAAAAAATACAAAAATCTGACATGTTTTTTCATGAATTGTTACTAAATAAGTTACTAAATAAGCACACAAAACATATTGATCCAAAAGATTTCCAAATGTAGAAAACATGAACAAAATATTAATAAACACCCAATAAGTTATTTGCACATTTTTTAGTTTCTGAGTTACGCTCACTTTAAAAAGCTTTTTTTTAATTTTAGATCGATTTAAACAGGATCGTGCAAACAGCGACCGCGGGAGGTCCGTTCTTAAAGGGTTAAGAGCTGGTTGAAATGACACCCCAAAGCTCAAAGTATCATTTGAGGTGCTTTAACAAGCCATAGTCCGTTTGGTTAGTCTGAATAAGAGTGAAATAGATACTTTTGGTTTGTTTTCTATTTAGTCTGGTTCGGTTTCACAGTGCACAAATTAAAGCAGCCCAAAATAAAAAAAATGTATGTGCTGAGGGGCGTGTACGAAGGAGCGAATTTATCTTTATAGTTTGGAGAGCTGCCACTTCTATGCAGGGAATCGCGGACTTTGAAATATTGTTGTCGAAGTGTTGACTCGTCACTGATCTAGTGTGCACACGAATCCCTTCTCCACTTTATCTCAAATGACTTTATAAACGTCATTATCTTTATGGACTTTATTTAACATATTCTGTATGTTCTCTTTGGCCCAGATGTCAAGTAAAAGTCAGTCCTCCTCTTCCACTCATGTTAACCTGTCATTTAGCTGTGTCCATCACAACAAATGCCCTCACAGGCAGACTGCGGTTCGGTTCACTTCCTGCAATTGGGTCGGATCATGTTCTGACTGCAATCGAACTGCATTAGGGTTAGCTTGGAAACGAGACCCCCCTCTCGGACGGGTTGTTTTAGTCTGCACCAGAGTACGATTACTGCGTTCACAACTGCCCAAATGAACCGCACCAGAGTTCGATTAAAACAGACTAAATGTTGGTTTGTGAAAGCGCCCTTGGATTTCAAAGTGAAGGTAATAGAATTCATGAAAATGACAGCCAGTTGGGTGCAGTATGAGTAGCCAAAATGAAACGGGGCAAATGGCCTTGTTTTTGTTCCTTTAGCAGGTGTGCTGAGGACGACTGACTGCAAGGGTACCTCAGGGCAGGACTTCCAGGAGGGACTAGATCACCCAGCTGGCTTTGAAATGGAGGATTGCCAGGAGCAACGGGTGGAGGTTACAAGGAAAAAGAGACAGCAAAATCAATGGATAGATGAAGGATGGATTATTCATTGTTTTAAAAAGAAGTTCGCCAGAAGAAGACCTTATACGAGTCATCATTACATATCATTCATGGGTTCAGGAGCATAGCTAGTCAAAAGTAATGGTCTGATCTCAGTACTCATCTTTTTCTGTAGAAATCCACACAGGATTTTGGATCAAACACTTCCAGACAAGTTGAGCAGCGAGAGATTACGACAACATCTGTTCAAGTTTGTTTGTTTTTTTTCAGCTGTGCAATGCTGGTGTGCCAAATTAGATTTCCCTGGAAGGGGCAATATTGTGTAACAGTAGATAAATGAGACTAAATGTCAAATTCTTGTAATGGGGAAGATAAAAGTTTTACTGAGGCAGTGTATCTTACAGTTAAACTTCACAATAAACTACTGTTAAAGATTATAGTTAACAGTCATGTAAAGTACACTTTGGTTGGTAAACTAAATAAAAACACAAACAAAAAAAATGTGTCAGCAATACATAGAATTGCAGATTATAAAACATTTTTGTACTGCAATTTCTATGCATATATCTGTCAACATACGGTATATATACCATATAAAATCTGATATATTTGATGATCTGTTAATATTAGCTAAATAATATTGGCCTGCTTATATGCCACAACAGGTCTACACTGACACACCACAGATATCATACAAAACACTATTGTCTATGCAAGATATATTTTACCATTAGATGAGAGCTGTGAGGTTTCTTATTGCAGAGCTTTTCAACAGCTATCAAGCATATTTAAACTACTTTATTGATTTTATTGTGGTTCTATCGTAGGCCAAGTGTGCATTGAGTTGCAGGATATATTACTTAGGGGGAAAATAAACGAATGCATAATAAAAATGAGTATCGGATCAGACGCAGTCTAACCAGAAACTCGATGTACAGATCAGGATTGGAGGCCAACAACCTGACTGGAACTTCCCTAACAATGAGGGCCCTCATAAGATATCAGCCCTGAAGTCTTGCAGCTGTATACTTACTAAAAGCAACATCATGTCAGTTTCAGCAGATAATCAGGGTATGGGCTCATAAAAGGTGCATCAGTCTCATAAAAGCTTTCACGATTTCCGTCTGCACAGCAACTCCCCAGTTAATTACCAGCAAAGCAACTCCAGGTTTTATCTCTTGATGTAAATCTCTGATTAGACTTCAGTATTTCGGTTTCTGTCAGTTTCGGTTTCTGTCCAAGATTACAGATTTGTCCAAGTTTTGCCTACAGACTTTATGTTTTACCTGCAGCCTCATACTGTTACAAATTTAACACATCACTGATTGCAATCAACAAAGGAAGCTGGAGTAGGTCTGTCAGTGTCCAAGGACTCTCAAACACCACTACAAATCTGACATTAACAAGACAAGAGCACCGGACAAAACAGGCTCTGAGTAGCCAGAAACCAACAGTACTTAACACAAATCACAGCTGACAGAACAGAGACAAACACAACACACTAACAAGCTTGTACCTTACCTGAAATGATTCATAGCAACGAGTAAAAAAATGTGATAGGGTAGCACATCCCAGATTTCAAAATCAAGGAGGACAAAAAACGAACATCTCACTTGTTTAATGGTCTCACATCACAATAGACATACGCTTACGTAAGCAATACATATCGAATCTGCACCCAAGTATTGTGATAGTATCAAATCTGGAGAGGTGTATTGTCCCAGCCCTATCAGATAATAGAAATAAAATCCAAATTAATAGGTTTTAATTTCAATAATCAACTGTTTCAGTCATTCATCAAGTAAAAATACCACTTTGCTTATTAAAGCATCATAGGGTTGATAAAAATAGTGGGAAAATGTCCATTACAACTTCTCAGATCCCAATATGATGTTTCCAAATGTCTTTTTTTTGACAGTCCAAAAACAAGAATATTAAATTTACAATGATCCTCACATTTGAGCAGCTGGAGTCAGCAAATGTTTGCTTGATAACTTTATTTGTTGCAAAAACTATTTGTAAGATTGGCAACTCTGTCAAACTCTAAGGAGGCTTCTGCTCCACTGTTCAGGAAACTGAACATTCTTTCAGTTTATGACATAAATATTCCTCAGATATGTGTGTTTACATATAAATATATGTTCTTGCCTTCTTCTTTACCATCATCGTTTAGCAACTTCTTTAAATCTAATTCATTCACATAATACTAGACAGGTTAATCATCTTCACCTGCCTTTTTACAAAACAAAACATGGCCAGTACTCCCTCAGATATCGTGGTGTACAAATATGGAACACCAAAATACATGTTATCAAGAGCTCGTTATCCTTAGAACATTTTAAAAGTAAATTATCATCACATTTAATTCATGTTGTCTAATTATCTTTTGATAGGTTTAGATATATTTTCTTTTTTTCTGTACTGTTCTTTTTTTATGTATTTCATTGTTTTTATTGGATTGTTTTCCTGTTTTTCTGCACATTTTGTGTACTTCTTGTTGTTGTTTAACTTTTGTTGTATTTTTAAAATCATGTTAGTTTAGATCTTTCTTCCTTTTTTGTTTTTTTTGTTTTTTTCTCCTGGGGTTGGGGGAGGTCCTTTGTATAAGCCTGTGGCTTCTTGACCTCTCCTGACACAATTCTTTTTCTTTTTTTTTCATTGACTGGATTTTGTGCAGTTTTATATATGTGCAAATAAATAAATAAAAATAAATAAATAAGATAAAAGACTAAAGATTACTCAACAATCAATAATTATGATGATCAATTTGGTACCGATCGATTAATTGATCTGTTGTTTGTCTCTGTTCACATTTCATACCATGAAATTAAAATGTTGTTTGCGGCTAATCAGCCAGTAGATGAAGCCATATTTGAAATAATGCTAATTGCAGTGGATACTGTTATTTTTATGTTATATTATTTGATCTTCAACTTCAAAACTTAGTTACCTTGAATGAGTTTAAGGCTCTGGTGAAATCGCTGCAGTCCAGGTTGTCTGTGTGCAAAGTGTTTTGTGTGAGCAAGTTGTTAATGTTGTTAATTTATGTGTTGTATGTTACTTTCACTATAACTGTCTTGCTGCTATCTTGGCCAGGTCTCCCTTGTAAAAGAGATCTTTGATCTCAATGGGACTAATTGTTAATTGTTTATTGTTTATTTGTTTTGCACAATTTAAGACTATATAACATAACAAAAGAAAAAAAAAATGAATAATATACAGTGCAGGAAGAGGAAAAAAACACACTGGGCTTATCTGAAGCCTCCACCTAGAGACAAGATTAATATAAAGAAATAATATGACTACATAATAGTGATAACAAACAATTAGGACAAGATATATATAATAACAACAATAACAATACAGTTAATATATCAAAAAAGACAAGTGTGTGTGTGTGTGTTGTGTGGAAGTGTATGGTTAGTGTTTGTGAGGAGGATATTGATATAAATATCTATAAAGAGTTCTGGGCAATCGTAACCAAACAACATTGTGAGTGGGAAAAAATAAAAAACATAAAAACAGATACATGGACCACATGGGGAAAAGCAATTACAAGACAGCAATTAAATGACCCTTTAAGCGACTTTTGAAACATTTGACTAACCTGGTTGAATAAAGGAAAATAATAAAATATTTCTGTATTTTATTACACTTGCAAATATAGTATTTCATGTGAACTCCCTCCTTTAATGTCTACTTCCTGTGAAACAAGAGACACCTTTTAGTGCATGCAAACTATCCTACATTGAGGAAAATGCAAAACAGAAAGAAAAAAAAAAAAGTGGTTTCTTCTTGTGCAATATTTTCTAGAAGCTACCATCAACAGGCAAAATCAGACAAGTGTGTGAAAACACAGCAGACTAACAGAAATGCTTAAAGCCAAATGAAATGTTTTGTATTGACAGACAGCATGATTATTATTTTTATTATTATTTTTTTTCTTCTATTTTTATGTATATGTATGTGTGTATGTATGTATGTGTGTGTATGTATATATATATATATATATATATATGTGTATTTATATATATATGTATGTATGTATGTGTATATGTGTGTAGGTGTATATATGTGTATATATGTGTATGTGTAGGTATATATGTATATATTTAAAAACAAAATGTATTTCTTTTTCTCTTCTTAGTATTATTTCATGACTTATTTTCATTAGACTTATTTGTCATTGTGTATTTATTTAATTAACTTTCCTTGTATAGTGACTGTTCTATTGATTATTGACAATTAATAAAAATACCTTTGAAAGAAAGAAAGAAAAAGACAGACAGCATGAGGATATTATTAAAATAATAATAATAAGAAGAAGAAGAACAATAATAGGTATATATATATATATATTTAATTTAAAAAATATATATTTTTATTATTATTATTTCATGACTTATTTTCATTAGACTTATTTGTCATTGTGTATTTAATTAACTTTCCTTGTATAGTGACTGTTCTATTGATTATTGACAATTAATAAAAATACCTTTGAAAGAAAGAAAGAAAAAGACAGACAGCATGAGGATATTATAATAATAATAGCAAAAAAAGCATTGCATAACAAGTGAAAACATCTCTAAAAATAGTCCTAACTTTAATGTTGGACTGGTAGTCTCGTATTGCCACTAACTACTGCAGCTATGTTTGGACTGGTGGACATAAACACATCTTAATATCTTATTCCACAGCTTCTTGACTGAATGTTCTCATAATTACCATACAGCTGAGTGTGCTTGAAGCTAGCATGGTAGCTAGCTGTAGACATCAGGTTGCAGCAGCATCTCCTCATGTTTAACATTAACGTGAGTCTATGCGACAGGAGACGGTCCACACATCACTTTAACACATGCTTATATTTATACAAAAGAGGGCTCACCTGTTTGAAGGAAATGTGCGCTCAAAGAGTCTCTCTTTTGTCTTCACAGGAGTCCAGAGTGTGTGTCTGCAGCCGCTGGTGGCTGGTTGTTGCTGGTTGTGGAGCAGCTACAGCTACTGAGAGAGACTAGCACACTATGCTGCTGCTGCTGCTGCTAATGCATTCAGGGACTGTCGGATACTGGAGTTGCCACATAAATGCACTATACCAGGGGTCAGCAACCTTTACTATCAAAAGAGCCATTTATGGCCAAAAGATAAATAAAGAAATCTGTCTGGAGCCGCAAAACATTTGATAATTGTGATGAAGGAAACACAGTTTATTGTCTAAGTTTATAGTATATATAAGTCTAATGCAGTGAGGGCCAAAGAGCAAGTGTACTACGGAGTATTAGGGCCACATTGAGGGAAAAAACATCTGAGATTTACAGAATAAAGTTGTAATATTATGAGAACAAAGTCGTAATATTACGAGAATAAAGTCGTAACTCTACGAGAATAAAGTCATAGCTTTACGAGAAAAAAGTCGTAAGGTTACGAGAAAAAAGTCGTAATATTACGAGAATAAAGTCATAATATTACGAGAAAAAAAAAGTCGTAATATTACGAGAATAAAGTCATAACTTTACGTGAAAAAAGTCGTAATATTATGAGAATAAAGTCAGAAGTTTATGAGAAAAAAGTCGTAATATTACGAGAATAAAGTCAGAAGTTTACGAGAAAAAAGTAATAATATTACGAGAATAAAGTCAGAAGTTTACGAGAAAAAAGTCGTCATATTATGAGAATAAAGTCAGAAGTTTAACAGAAAAGAGTCGTAATATTACGAGAATAAAGTCATAATTTAAGGGACTATTTGTAACTTTCAGAAATGCTTGTTAACAGCGACACCTGTGGCCGTTAAGTCAACGAAAGTCAGCGTCGGGCTCACACTTGTGCTCACTCTACATAGACATGAACGAGCATCGCTCAAAACAGTGAGGCGACACACGTCAGTATGAGCCAAGTATACATGGACTTTTCTGTATACTTGTCAGTATAAGCCAAGTATACTTACTTTTTTCTGAATAGGCTACTTGTCACTTGTCAGTCCTGGATTTTACCTAATCTTGAGGCTCTGTCATGTTGAGGGGGCCCTGTGTCAAACTCTGTTCTTAATATCTTAAATATTTTGGCTGATATTGTATTTACATTGTGCATATTCTTAAACAAACGTGTGTTAATGAAGTTATCACAAAGTTTGGTTGCATTTTTGCCCCAAGGCTACATAGCTGGTAAATCCTGCTTGTGAATACTCGTACGTTGTCGCCTCAGAGAAGAAACGGCTGCAAATAATATTTTATTAAGTCAATATTATATTGAGTAAGAATTAAATTGCATAAACAATAGATGATCTACTTTGAGAAGTCCTCTATTTTGCTGTTATTGTGCTCTAACACTGGGGTGCAAAATAAAATGACATCTTTTTTTATAGATTTATTTTGTTATTACAGAATTGTTTCATAACCCATCAGAACCCATATTTCAAATACATGTATACCAGAGGACTTACAAAATCAAGCAAGTCTCAATCAAGTCCCATTTAATTTGTCACTTTTGTGCAATGTAAATACTGTAATCTACTGTTACGGATATGTGCAATAACATATGCTGATCACCCTGTGCAATAATTATATAATGCTGTGCAATAATTATATAATTATCTGACGGACACTTTGTGCAATAATCTTGCAAAACTGTCATCTCATCAATATACATATTGTATTTTTATATTTTATATTGTATTATCTTTTATATTTTTTATATATTTTATATCTTTTATTTATTTTTTTATACTTTTTTTTTTATTGTATTATCTTTTCATTAGCACCTATGGGATTGTCACAATCTAATTTCGTTGTACTACACAATGACAATAAAGGGCTTGAATTGAATTTAGGACTGCTCTGAACCCACGACAGTTTTTTACGAGGGGCACTTGAAAGCAGCATGTCTTTGAGTGTCGACAGCAGCAGCAGAGCTGTTTGCAGACCTGCTCACACATCCATGATGACACTCGACAGACCAGCGAGCAGAGGACTGATTTCACTGTTCACATGTGCATTTAGCATGAACTGCAACACTTAGCCTCTCCTGCATCAGATTATTCTTGCAAAAGACAAATAATTGTGTTAATTATCAGAGTTGCTACCATGCCAAGATGCAGGAACCAGGACTAGACAAACTGCTTTCTGCGCCATCTGTCGTGTAGTGTGGGAAACAGGTGAACTATGACTATTGTAATTATAAGCTTGGCAAAATACAAAATACTGCAAAGGAAGAACATCCCTGCACCAATAAAAGAGGGAAATTATATGTATTTAAAATGGTCCCATATTTGAGTCAAAAGTAGGGCTATGTCTTAATAAACCTTTTGGAAATTTGTAGACATTATACCCTTATAAAAAAGTAGTATACTTCAAGTTTATTTTATGAAGTATACTAAAGTAAAGTTCTTTATGCAGTAAGTATACTAATATCAATGTACTAGTAGTATACTTGTAAGTAATTCAATACTTCTTGGAACTAAATTGGCCCACTTTTTAGTTTATAAAAGTATACTTTTAAGTGTACTTTAAGAACAGTAAACTTTGAGTACACAACTAGTTTACATCTAAGTTGTATTTTGTACTGCAACTATACTATGAACTATACTACAAGTGAATAGGTATACTGTTAGTGTAATAGTTATATAATTGTAGCCCACTTTTTAGTTTATGAAAATACATTTTAAAGTACTCTAAGTTTAATAGTTTTCATACTGCAAGTATACTTGCAGCCCACTTTTTGGTTTATGAAAGTACACTTTGTATACTTTAACTTACTTAGCCAATGATTTATGTATTACATAAAGAGACTTGCTCCTTATGCTATTTGACTTGTTTTGTGATGATAAAAATAATACAAAAATACATTTTTCTCACATGCCTCCACGGTGAACGGAGAATCCAAAAGCGTAGAAAATATCAGGGACATTAAATAGAGAAGAACCATCCTTAATGTTATGTTACATATGTGCTTTTCATACTATGACAAAACAAAATATCTACTGTGAAAAAGCTCGTTATCTCATAATTTTGACTTGAGTTAAACTTTGAGATACTAAAAGTTAGGGTGTAAGAAAATATCAATACACATGAGTATCGCGATATTATGTTTTAGTGATACTGTATCGATTCTCAAAACACTATAAATTTAAAAATAATAGTTGAAAATATATAGTCTGTATATACTGTATATATGTAACATTGTCTTTTTACATTTTTTTATTTACCTAAAGAATAACTTTTTTTACTCAAATTTTATGCATATGGTGGTGTATTCTTTATACTAAAAAAATCACAATATATCAGCTTGCTTACAGTATTGCAATATATTGAATCGTAACCCCTGTATCATGGTACGTATCGTATCGCCAGATTCTTGCCAATACACAGCCCTACTAACATGCAACACATGCTGACTTTGCAGAGGTTCAAGTGCAACTTTTAAATGTCCTACACAGGTGTTCCTACTCATTATTTTTAAAGCATTTATGGCCCGGCCCCAGATCATATCTCTCTCCTTGCTTGCTCAACCTGAACACAGTCTGATGTCCTCAGGCAGCAACCGGTTGGCTGTTATCATGGTTACGTTCAGTGCTGAAGTGGTCGTTGATGAGGTGGGTGACTACTAGGTAGATGGGTAGTAGGTTACCGAGGAGGAAGTGGGTACTACTACTACATATAATCCAATAGCTTTTTGGCTGATAGGTGAGTATACTATAAACCACCAGAAAAAGAGGTGGGTATATCCTGTATACACCCTCCACTTCACCACTGGCTACGCTTAAGAGTAAAGGAGCCAGAGCTTATTCCTGTTAGGCACCACAACCTGTCAGAGGAATTTAGCATTAGTGTCTCTGTGTACATATATGTATATTAGTATTTTATTAGTCATTTTTAATTTTGTTCTTGCTATTTGATTTCACTGCTCATTTGTTTTTTTACATTGATTTTTATTGTGTTATGTTTTGAAAGCACTTTGTGATTGCTGATTTTGATAAGTGCTATATAAAAACATTTTATTGTTATTATCATATGTCAGGAGAGTCAGAGAGAAGTCACAATATACCTGCACACACAGAAGAGGTCTAGCCAGGCAAAATAAGTTCTGTAGGGCCTGTATTAGATGATGTGAGGGGACAAGCTTTAAAGTCAACATATGAGAGCACTTGCTAATTTGTATTTAAAAAAAAAAAAAGTCAAAATTAATTCATGGCAGGAATGGGCTTCCATATTTCCAGCTCAAAAACTGGGCAAGAAACTGAAGATCTGGGGGAAAAAAACAGAAAACCACGTGGCTGAACTCATCATAACCCAAAGAAACAGAATGAAGCAGTGCAGGTTATTGCAGTTTTGAACCGAATCAAGGCTGAAATTACAGACTGGCATTGATTTTAGATGGAAAATGAAGGTCGTTCTCGCCGTTAAAGCCAGCCAGAGCTCTTGCCAGCAAAGGAAGACCCAATGAAAATGACAGATGGCTATTAATTATACTGGACATTATGGCCAGTCAGTATCTAATTAGACTCATTGAGCAGGAGGAATCACAGCAATAGATACCATGCACGGGTCATTTGTTATCATGCAGTCGATAGCTTTTTCTAAACGTCTTCACATAAGACTTTTATATGCTTTTCTTTGATTGTTATGACTGCAATTTACTTCATACATTGACACATGCAGAAGGTTAAAAGACAATGATGATTCTTGACTGTGAGCTGTAAAGCAGCCCAAATAATATAGTTGCTGCTCACATGCAAAATTTTTGAAACCAAGGTTGGCCCACTCCCTGTTCATGTCTGGACAGGCAGAACGCACACTCATAACGCTGCACTGTCACACACATAATGCAGTCCTAATGTGCTGCTACGCCACATTAATGAACCTACTTTTCTGCCTGAAACCTCTTTGGGCTTGTATCCATATTCATAAAGCCCAATCTGAATTTCTTGTCTTTCCAAAGTGAATTAATTATGCGTCTCTGAAGTGTTACCAGGGGGGTCACCGGCACAATGAGCTGTAGTTTACCCCGTTTAATTTATTAGAAGCTGGCACTGGCGGAAGAAGGAAGTCTAATTAGAATAAGGTGTCTAATTTTACATGAAGTGTCCCAAAGATGTGCAAAATACAGGCCTATAAACGTTCAACATGTTCTTCATGCAGTACCGCTGGTTGACCACCAGATAGCACTGCGTTACAACAAAACATAACATGAGAAAGGTGCAACACATTCCCTCTTTGATGCAGTACCTGCAGCTATGAATGTCATTCTGCCTCGTGATTTGTTGTTGTTCATTAAAGACTGAATCAGGTATGATTAACTTGTCAGATATGCTTCCATGTTGGGCACAAATTTAATGCTTTCCAGGCATGTACAGTCGATGGCACTTTTGGAGTAATCTTGTGCAAAGTAGGCTCCAATCCACCCTCAAGTGATGTTTGATGTTTCCTTGCTCTGCGGCAAGATAAACAAGCCTAAAAGCTTCAATTAGCTCTTAAAAGGCCGATGAGAAAGCTAAAGTATATTACGCACCGAGGATGATTCATAACATCCTGCATTAACTTTGTCAGTTATAATCCATCACAAGGTAATAGTCCTAAATAAATCTCATAGTAATTGAGATGAATCCCTCATTTCAATGACAAGTCTGGTTTTTAAGACCCAATTATCACTTTGAGTTCCCTGGCCCAGCGGATGTGAGGGGTTCGGGCTGTTTCAGCAGGGAGGAGAGGATGGAAAGATGGACTCGGTCCAAAAAGGGATGGATATCTTGGTGGGCTGTGCTGCATCAGAGGGCAGGTAGATTTATGACAAACGCACACAATCTTAATTTGTGCTCAGCCCGATAATGCATCTCAAGGCCAGAATAGTTCTGCTCAGTGTTTCTTAACTGGATGTTTCTTTAATTATATGTCAGAGGCCATAAAACTCAGGAGGAGATTTTCCCACAAAGCACTGTTTTATGTCTCGCTCATTACCGTAAATTACAAGCAACAAGAAAAAAGATACTTATGGAAGGAAAATGCAAAAAGAAAAAGTGGGTTTATTCATTTTTCCATACACTCTTTTTTTTTTCACCCTGTTGGTACACTGATCATTTGTAAGCCTTATCAACGCGACACGGTTGTTGCTCCCTAAAGAGCAAAACTTCAGGGCGCTGACCAGAGAAGAGATTGTTCACCTTAGCGAGCATGTGAGGCCTCCATTCATCACACAAAAGGAAAGAAAAACAAACCTGTACAAATACTGAATAAATGAATAATACAAGAGTAGTTGTAAACATATACATATTCACAAATCCATAAGACTCTTCCCCAAATTTAGTCCAGCAATATGAGCCATTCCCACACTTCAGACGGCGTGTGCACACTTACGGTACGGTTATCGGATGTGACGGTTATTACTAATTATCATGGGAGAAATCGCAAATCCTGCAGTTTCGATGACCTCTACGTGAAAATATATGATGGCTGTACACAAAAGCTCCCCCACCCCTGCAGCCCTTGGCACACCACAAGGTGGCTTTAGAGTCCCTCTGTAGTTATATTGCCTTTTTCTTTTTTATATGATGCCACTTAATCTTTGGTGAAAAATAACTGCCCGTTCAAGTTCGATTACACAAGAGAGCAGCTGCTACTCTTGTGTCTGTTTCAGCGTGTGATATTTCCTTCTAAATTCAACCATATCTGTTCTTCTAAAGTGTTCTGACAAGTGATTAAACATTTAAATTACTTAAAAGCAACAAGGATTAAAAAAGGCTTCCTACCCCGCGTCATCCTTGCACCCCTTTGCTTCTGTCAGTCTGCGGGTGATCATCATCCTCACCCTCGGCTTGGCACGCACACGCTCATACACACACAAACACAGTAAATCAGGCAGGTCAGTGCATCATTTTGCTTTTCCCTACTCTCTTTTTTTTTATAGTCTTTATCTCCCAAGCCATTCCTGTGGCGTCGAGTCCATGGATACAGGGGACAGAGAAGCCTTCGACCCTCCTCAGCTCAGCTCGAACCCGGCGGAGGACTCGACGGCGTACAACAGCTTGTTCCTCATCAGGTGCTGGTCGCAGAACTCCGGGAGCTTGAGCAGGTTCATGCAGGTGCTGGCGGTGGGCAGGCGCTCCAGGTCGTTGCCGCCGTTGTGGATGCAGAAGGCCGGGTAAAGCTCCTGTGTGCACACGTATGCCGTTAATAAGCACCTGTCAAATTGGCTGCAGTCACAAAGAAATTGGAACATTTTGAGGCATTTAAAGACAGGCAAATAATGAGACGTGATGCAACTCGTGTCAGCGATGATCGCAATGTCCAAAGCAATCCAGATTAAGCCATAAATGTCAAACTCCACAAGGGGATAAATGTTAAAAGAGAGACATTAAGCTAATACAGGAGAAGTATAAATTTAGGAAATCAGGTTGCTGCTTGAAAGGTACTGAGTGGGAAACTGGCCCAGAGTTTGACCCTTGGATGAGACACTGAAGGAATGGTCATTTCATGTTGTCTATCTGGCATTTTTTAAATCAAGCCTCCCTGTGATGAGGCCACCTCATCTGCAGACCGTGACACCGACCGTTTCCATTACAGGCCGGCCCGACGAATAAGCTCCCCCGCCCTGATTTCATCCTGCTATTTAAAGTTAGCGTACGCGGTTCAGCGGCCATACTCGCCCGATTAAATGGCTCTTCAGGGGCTTAGCCGTAATGACCCCATTTTTCTGACAATTACCGTATTAAACTATCGTTGCTTATTGAGAAAGCGCCATTACCACGGCTATCATTTTGGAAAAAAAGAGAGTTTCCATCATCTTTTTTAAATGGCTTCTCCTGACAGAGCTATTTCTCCTCTAATGAATCCTGGGCCGTTTCACGACAGCTAATTAAGGCTTAGCTGGCTCAGGCTGAGGGCCGGGTCAGGGGCCGCTCCCCCCACGAATTACCGCCCTTTCCGGCCCGGAGAAGAGACGAGGAAGGAGGGGGGGGGGGGACATCCACACGCTGGCCAAAGTCAAATTGATTAAACGAGGAGGGAAGGCAGCTCTCAAACCCAGAGAGGAGGTACCGCAACGGATTTTAAGGAGAGTTTTGCTCCCTCACTCTACTGCAAAACTGCAATTAGGTTTTCTTAACTAATGACAGTCATAAAGAGTACCAAAACCAATCAAATGATGATTACAGCTTCTGGTTAGACGAAGTAAGACATAAAAACTCTTTAATGGCCCCGAGCAACACTTTCTGCTTTTTTCCCCCCTATCTCAAACTACCTAAGTGTCCCACAAATCAAGTCAGCGAGGAAGTGAAACGGCTTCCAATTAGGAAATCATTTCAGAAATAGGAGCAATAATGATTCAGCACTGCTAAAACAATGTTTAGAAGTACAGTTCCCTTGTATGTTCATTTAACAGGAAATTGCTGCTTTCTGCCATGTCACACAGGAGGCAAAAGTTCAAAAGTTCAACCTGCGACTGAGTTCTGAAAGGTAATATTTGTCCAGCCAGGATCTCCGACCAAGCCCACGCATACTGCAGAAGGAGTTCTTCAACAGAGGAAGGTCATGAACTATGAAACAACAGTAGACGTGATGATAAGACCTCACCACACTGGCTCGCTCTTATCGCCACCTAATTTGAAAATGATCATTTTGAGGGCTGTTATCAGTCTAGGTATTTTCATTACAAGCCCATTAAGAGGGAACACTCCCTGCTGTTGCGCTCGGAAAAGCTGCCAATAATGGAGGATACAGGTAAGCACACAGTCTGCAGAGTAGGGAGAAGAAAAGATGGAGCAAGGAGGGGAAAGTTCACGTCCGGTAAAGCCTCACCTTGAAGCCGAGCAGCGGTGGTCTGGAGCAGCTGGTGACGAACCTCAGCAACTTGCGCTTTTCCTCGTCTGTGAAGCCATCGACCACCTCCCAAAAGATCAGGATGACTGGGTGAGTGGCCGAGTACCCGCCTAAAGGAGACCACGATGGAGAAAAATTATATTATTCAGCCACACTCATACATACATTACCCTCACTGTATCTATTAGTCTGTGAACTGAAGGAAATGACTTTTCCAATGGAAAGCCTGTGTTATACTTGAGATGTTTGTGGGGTTTTATGGGTGTTTACCAAGCAGAGGGTCTAACAAAGAGACACTACTACATTGCATTATGGGAAGGGTAGGATTTAGTGTTTTTGGAGCGTGAGTCACACTAGGTACTAATGCTGCGTTTCATTTGAACTGGAAAGTCGGAATTTCCGAGCTCCCGGTCGGAAATTTCAACTGGAACGTCCCCTGAAGTCGGATTTCTAACTCAGAAAGTCGAAAGAACCTCACAGAACCCGACCTCAAAATCCAACATGGCTGCTCTGCGCATCAACAGTAAAAAAGATGTAGTAATATACTGTTTATTAGCACTTCTGTCTTATTTGGGTCTCATTAAATGAGTCATACACGCAGTACTGTCCAACTTCTATCTGTGGACATGTTGCTACGGTGTTTGTATGCGTAAAATACCGGCATAATGCGTTGTTATCAATTGGTATTGTTAAAAATGGCCAACGTGGCTGGAGCAAACCCCATTAAATTTTACGACTTGTTGTACTGGTCAACTCAGGTGTGATGTCATTCCCAGCTCCGACTTCCGATTTCCTATGTAAATGGAACGCTGCATATAAGCCAGAATATCTCCACCTCTGCTGCTTTGATTTTGACCTGTTTTTAAATATCCGTCTCTTGTGAGCCCCACAGCTTTATGGAAGTGCAATACTAAACTGCTGGAACACCCCCATAAGATTTTAGAGCATCAACAATTAATTGATTAGTTGTCAACTATTAAATTACTCACTAACTATTTTGATAATCGATTCATCGGTCTAAGTCATTTTTAAAGAAAAAAAAGTCTAAATTCTGATTCCAGCCTCTTAAATGTGAATATTTTCTGGTTTCTTTACTCCTCTATGACAGTAAACTGAATATCTTTGCCTATCTGAACTGACAATCTTTTTCATAATTTTCTGACATCTTATAGACCAAACAACTCATCAATTAATTGAGAAAATAATCAACAGATTAATTGACAATGAAAATAGTTAGTTGCAGCCCTATAAGGGTCTATAGGAAGTTGAAATGCCAGCATAATTTAACATCAGCTCCTACCTGAGTAGTTTGTGAAATTTTTCAGGTCATCAAGACAAATTGGCACATGAGCCCCAGATATCAGCACCTATTAAAGGTAGAAAAACATACATTTAAAGTGTGTGTGAGTTATAAATATGTGGTAGGTTCTGCTCGTCATGTGCAGCGTCCCGTACCTGGATCTCCTGCTGGTCAAACATGCGCAGCCACTCCAGGTTGACCACGTTGGCCAGGCCCTGTCTGAAGGCCAGGCAGTGAGGCCTGATCTGCTTGTTGAGTCTGTAGTCCGCCACCAGATGGATGTAGGCTATCCGGTTCGCTGTGGTCACAGATGTGTCTTTACCTCCCAGCTTCAGCTCAACCACCTGGGTCAAAAGGAGACAATTCTTTTACAAGTTTCCTCACAGTTTTACTTCCAGAATCGTCTTTCTTGTGTCTGATAGTCATAGGTCATACTGCATACTTCATTATGCAGATCATATTATGCATATCATTGAGTCTGCCTTGGGTGCCAGATGACCAACAAACAAAGAAAGTGCTTTAATTAAATCACAGAAAGGTAATTAAAATGTTTTCCAACAGCACTCTGATTAAAGGTATGGCTCAATGTGAGTGTGGTTAAGTGCACTTCTAAATATAGCACATCCAATGAACATCTGGTCCAATACAATTTGGCCTCAAGTTCTCTTTTCATTAGCTATAGAGCAGTTAGCACTTGATAGGGTGTGCTCATCTCTGTTCATAAAGCCGGCTGGATGACGACATCACATAGCAGCTGCAGGGGGGGACAAATTATTATGTTCATCTTTTTTTTCCAATGCAGTTTTCCTGCGTTCCTCCATGTGATCTTACTTCTACAACTGTGAGTACAAATTCACCTTCATGTACTGTTACTTTTATTTTGACCACCTCCTATAAAACCCAATACAAAAGGAGGAAATCACCATTTTTTCATTTTTTGAGTTTTCAAAGCAGCATGGAGCAGCTTTCAGGGGTGAAACTAGAATTACCGCTTCACGGTTGTATGCCTCCGCCAACCAGTGAAGTTGCAGTTTATATCCAAAATGTTATCACTTCAGGATTTCTTCCTATTATACATTTGTGTGAAATTGTCATATTGAGTTATGGCCAAAAGCGTGTTTTGTAAGGTCACACTGACCTTAACCTTTGACCACCAAAATCTAATATTTTCATCCTCGAGTCTAAGCGGACTTTTGTGCCAAATTTCAAGAAATTCCCTACAGGCGTTCCTGAGATATCGCGTTCACAAGAATCGGTCGGACGGATAGAACCTGAAAACATAATGCATCCAGCCATGGCTGTCGCTGGCGCAGAGACATAAAAAGGCTAAATAGTTGCTGCCTGAATTGCTGATGCATTAGCTGATAAATATTCATGCAACATTATACAATGTGGCAAGGTGAAAGGTCTTAAGAAGTGGAGGGTATTCACACATTGGATTAAAACTCCCAAAACTTTATTTCAGGCCTGATGAAGATCCAAGGCCATTGCCATTCCCAGTTTGTATATCCTCGATTCCTTTCCTCGCCTCCTCTCCTCGCATCTTAGTCCCGCCCACGGGAGATGCGAGCGGAGGAGGCGAGGTAACAGGCATTTAACGAAAAGACACATCCTTGCCTCGGTGCCGTCATTTTAAAAGGATCTCAATTAAATATGACGTGGGGCACGAAAACACTTCCGCAATGGATACACAGGCGTATCCTCGCTTATAGCTTCTACGGGAAGCCTCCTCGCTCCTCAAGATGCATTTTAAGAATTGGTACGTCCTTCAAAATGGAGCGCTGAGATCAATTTCCGGGTCACAAGCCGGAGGAGCGAGGAGGCACTAAATCGAGAAATGAGAAGAGCCCCCAGTAGAATCAAAACGCCTGTTTTCAGTCCAATAAAGTACTGGGAGTTTTGATCCAGTATGGAGATACTCAACTACCTTTCTGTATATTTCTGCAAGGTGAAATGTTTTTAACATATGCCAAACAGGACCAACGCAACAATGAGTAACTGACAGACACTTAACTCGATATTTGTTTAACAACAGTACAAACTACAGTCAAAATGTACAATAGACGTGAATCAGCACCTCTCTGACGCAGTCTTAACAAAAACTGATTGATAAGCTTCACAAAGGTATTCAGTGCAGCGATATTGAATTAGATTGCATTATAAAGTAAGGTGTTCCTCTTATTTTGTCCATCCCCTGAACGCTGCGTGTTGTGCATGTGGTCCACTGACAGGTAATCATTTTCTGCCTTTTTTTGCTCCCCCAACAGTGGATTCGGATTATGTGCTAATGTAAGAGAATTACTGTCCTTATCTTGCTTGCTTTGGCTATCTCACGAGGGCAAATGCAGGGCAGACTGCTCCCGGGTGTGTGCCTAATCTTTCGCAAATTGTTTTCCCTATCGTGTTTGCGATGCCCTATTTGCGACCAGGAGGGCTACATTGTAACTCGACCGTTTCAGGTGTTGTTTGAGAAGAGCTAATAAGACGCGTTAAGGCCCTGAGCAAACAGGGGCTCCGGGTAGAGTGCAGGTCTGGGCCCAGGTGACTCAGAGTGCTGGTGGTGGCTCGTCTCCGCAGCCTTGAGCTTCGGAGGGGACGTGCTTAAGAGCAGCTCGCTGCTTCTGTCAGGCGTGTTGTGAGATAATTTCTGGGGGGAAAGGCAGGTGGAACGGTCAACAGAGCTGCCGTGTTCCCTGCACTGCTGCAGAGCTTAGGGCGACAACGGCGACGTGCTTTATCTCTCTCACAGCTGAAAAGTGGTACATCGTGAGGGAAATGAATTATTAACGCAACAAAGAGGAACCAAACAGGAGGAAGGAAAGACGGCTGAATGAGAGGTGCTGACCGGGGGTAGAAATAGAGATGGAAAAAAAAAACATGTGAATCATTTATCTAACTCCATCCCACCCTGTCCACTACCCCAGTCACCTGAGCCTCTCCCAGATCGTTGTTGACCACCGTGAAGTTGAGGCCCAGCTCCTCCACGTCACCCTCGTAGCTCTTGAGGAAGAGGAGGTTGCGGTACATCTCCGGGTCCAGCGATGCCAGGTGGTGGATGTCCACCTCTGCACTGGTTCCCAAAAGTTTGGACAGGAAGAAGCTGGCAAAGGGCAACTCCACCAGCATGTTCTCGTACAGCGCCTGGAGAAAAACGTGTCTGTTTACTGGAGGACAACTGCAGGACAAGGATACAAACATCAGTCAATCAGTACAAATGAGAAAATGCTCCGAGCATTAAACACAGCGATTGTTTATTGCTTGGGTGTCACTGAATAAAACATGATGATTAGATAAGCGAGATAACTAAATGGACTGTGGCCTGCATCAAGTGGCAAGCACAACATTACTGAGTACATATTCAAAAATCTGATTACAAGACATATTATACAACATTAAATTTGCCTACTACTCTTATATCAGAGAATCAAGTGATAAGATCTGAGTGACTGAGAGCAAAACACAGAACACAATCTATCTAAAACACACAGGCTTCTGTTTCGCCCGCCTCAAACTTTATAAATGCCAATTCTCACCTTGACCTCAAATGCCATTAAGAACCACAGCCGGGCAGGTGACTCATAAAACCCAAAGCTAATGTACTGGAATAGTCCGAAAAAGAGCCCGTTGGAGGCATTAAAATATACAGGTCTGTATAAATGATAGCGCTAAAAACCCTGACCACATCAGCTAAATGGATTATAAATCTAGAGGATTTCCATAATGCATGCATCTTAAACACACACGCACGCATAAATCACGGCTATTTTCTAAACACAGGTTAATTGCACAACTTCAAACATTGTCTATTTTTTATGCAAAATAATCCACTTAGTATTTCTCTCGTGGCCGACCCTCGTTTCAGACCATATGCGCCGGGCGGCCCCTTGAAACCTATCAATAACACTTATGCCGGGAAGAGGCAGCAATAAGTATATGGAAAAAACCTGTAGCCTTATTTTTTCAATGCCACTTACTTTATTTACGAGTGTTTATTGCCAGAAATTGTGCCAAAATGACTTGGGCTGGGAAGAATTAATTATTATGGCCCGGGCCTTTTAATATAAGTGAGTGCAGTGGCAACGCAATTAAAGCAGATCGCGGCACCATCAGGTGGAATAAATGCCAACAACATTGCAGGTGCATTCTGTTGGCTGCCAAATACATTCCTTAATTTACAACATTAAGGATCAATAAAATTATAATGCCTTTGAAACGCATCTCTATTAATAAGGGGTGCCAACCTCACACACCTCTAAAGGGAGCTATCAGCCGCTGGAGATCAGGGAGAGGAGACTGTGCAGAAGGCAGGAAGAGGAGGAGGAGGAGGATGAAACTTTCCTCACCCTCCCAGTTTACGGAGAGGAGAGGCCACTGCTGATGAGGTTGGAGGTTTTGTACTAATGAGAGACGAATGAGGCACAAAGAGAACCTCCTGCAGGTCATGTTACATGATGAGAAATGTGATTCCGACAAAAACCATGTCAGCAAACACTCCCATCAAGATTAAATTAACTCTTTGGTCTAAAGTCTGGAAGGATAGAGCCACAAAAACCTGTTTTCACCATTTGTGGCTTAAATCTTTCAGCTTGTCAGCTGGGTGGACAAGTGAGGAAGAAGGATGATGACCGGCCTCTATTCTGATGTTCAATCCCATTTCAGTGAGTACCCCAGACAAGCCACTCCTGCCTGTAATACATCACCTCCACAACAATGGCACGCCTCGGACATTAATTAACAATATTAATCTCCCGTGTCCTTTGAGCCGCAACGTGCACTGTGCACACTGCAGCAGCGGTGATGCAATCCCAATCTATATAAACGGTTGCCTTTTATCCAGGCAATAACGGCACTAAACAAATATCAATACGCCTCTCAAATGGCCACTCAAACGTCCATTTTTATGGAGAAAGAGGAACTTAAGGTAGGGTTAATTGAAAGTCAAATTCAAATTAATTTCCCCTCGCCTAATTGCCTGAACCATTAGCTATAGAGAGCACAATATCGAGGGAGTGGGGGGCGGAGAGCTTCTAGCTGCTGATTGATCATTTCTCACTTGTAAAGAATACAGAATAAGAAGAAGAAGAAGAGGAGCATGAGGAGGAGGAGGAGGAGTTACGTTGCTCTGATAAGTGGACCGGACCATCTCAGACCGAGCAAGAGAGAAGAGACCTGGATGTTCCGGACTGTAAAACAGATCAAAATGCTATTACCACATGCTTTGAGCGCTTATTTATGTCCTGTCTGTGTGGGCTCGCTGATTTAGTGCCAGCCAAATGCAATCACTACACAAACAAGAGGTAGGAATCATCGGCTAATGGAAGCCCTAATTGAGAGGCGACCGCTTGTCATGAGGTAATTCTTCTCCGGGTTGAGATGATAGCCCCCCCACGAGGAAGGCATCTTGATAAACAATCGCTACCACATGCATTAAGGATGATTTAGCAACATTAGGCTCTAATAAATAGTGCCATCAGAGGAAGGAAAGCGACAGAAAAACAATGCCGTCAACAGATTACGCACAGGGCTAATTAACAAATCTAAAGCTGGGTGAAAGTACTAACCCCAGGAAACAAATGACGGCAATTTCTCTAAACATTGTCAGTTTCTAGAACAAACACCAAAACAACCTCTAAATGTATATATGCAGCGAGGGCAGCCTTGACACTGACTGCTATTGACGTATTGACCATCAAATCAAGGCAGTCTGTGACTAAATCTTACAATTACCTTGATGCTCTTACAACAGCTTCAATACCTTTGGACATTATTTCTTGTTTTGGGGATGTTAAGGTTTTTAAAATGTCACCCGAGGCTCACCTTTCCGAGGATCCTTCCTAGAAAGTAGTAATGCCTCGTGAAGGAGTCCCCGACCAGCATCTCTGCAGCGGGGTTGGGATACAGCAGGCTCTCGTTGGTCGTCTTGAAGAAGCCCTGGTTGGGATTGAAGCCCGATTTGAGGAGCTCGTTGAGGAACTCACGAAAGATGCCGCCGCCGTCAATGCCGGCCTCGTCCAGACCGTGAGCGTTCAGCAGGTGGACTCGAATCCTTTTCTTCAGGTCCGGTTCTAACATAAGGACAGAGCATGAAGGATTTATGAAGGTACAAAAAGAAACGACAGACAAACAAAACGTCCAATAAAGTTAATGGTCACAATAAACTTTATCTTCACTCTGATAAATGCGACCAAGACATCAGTGATTTTCAATCTTTACTTTAAATTCATTTTCCAGGAGGAGAATTAAGTCAAAACAGTTGAGCCTGACATTCTTCAATTCCTAATAGTTGATGGTTTCCTTCCCAGTCTGTAATGGTTCTAATCCCATCCTCAAATTTTACAGGCTTGGATACAATCTCAGGTTCATATTACTTTTTAACGACAAATCAGATCCACTTGACGCCTTAAAGCTACTCACTTCAATGGGTTTCTGACATGAAATGATTTAGGAAAAGTCAGAAACAACATGTGCTTAATGGGAAACATCAGTTCTTGGCCTTGTAAGAATATAAAAAGTAATCAAACACACATCTTTTTATATACATTTACAGTATATAGTTACAGTAACCTACAGGTATGTTACCGTTTTTAATGTAGAAGGCTGAATCTCCTGTAAATTCCTGTGAAATACAACCTCATGTTTTATCAACAGACCCCTAATTTCTAATAGTATTATAGTATAATAGCATTGTATAACTATATCAATTAAATCTGGCCAATGAGATTGTTTTCTTTTAAACTTTTGCTTAACATTTTAGCTTAACACACTCCATTTCACAAGTGTTTTAATGTAGTAACAACATAAAGCTGACATTTTATTTCTTAGTTTTAATAGCATTTTTTTTCATTTTACTTTATTTTTATTAAACTAGGATATCCACTTGAGTTTGAGAATCTATCCTTTGGCCCAGACAGCAGCTCATAAACAGTTGTACACAAACCAACAATTAAAACATACAATAAAACAATGAGTTAAAGCACATGATGACGTACTCCTAACAGACGAGATGATACAAGTCAGTGTAAGGCGAGAGAAGCAGTGAGACTGCAGCTTGTAAGAAACAAGATGCAAAGTCAAACATCTTTGCTACTATACTGTTTACAAAAGCTTTAAAAAAATGTTTGGCCATTTTGCAACCTGGAGGGGATTTAGATACAACTGATCTGACTTCTAACCTTCACATTGCTTTTTCCAAAATGAGTCAAAATTGTGAGTAATTCTGTGGAACATTTTACCAGTTTATGAACAATATCTACATCATTTGGTATTATCTGTAAATG
Organism: Adelosebastes latens; assembly: GCA_916700685.1. Lineage (NCBI taxonomy): Eukaryota > Metazoa > Chordata > Actinopteri > Perciformes > Sebastidae > Adelosebastes > Adelosebastes latens. Next base: position 48,209 of record CAKAKR010060655.1, read on the forward strand.
TCTATTTTCTTGTTTGATCTCCCTTTATTATTTACTAACACTGCTTCAATGCTATCCACTTGATTGATTATAATATACTGTATTTTAATTTTTAACTCCATTATATTAACTTATCCAGGGAAGGGTCACTTACAAGGTCATCTTGTCCTTACATATTCTTTACAATATGGGCTAGCTGGATTTGCTTCAAAAAATAATCTTGAAGATTACCAACAGGCAAACTTTTCAATTAATGACCTGATTATTCCTGTAAATAGAAAAAATGGATGAAAAACGTAAAAATATAATTCCAATACCATTTAAATCTAGTGTATCATGTTGTTTTTCTCAATAAACATTTTGCAAGAAAGCATTTTCTTGACCTACAGAATATTCAAATCAAATTCTATAAGAGGTCATCTTTCAGAATAATTAATGTACAGTGATAAATCAGGGCAGCTATAACTTATAGACACATAAATGATATAGATCATGTCTTCAGCCCAGGTCTCCTACTACTCTTTTTAATCAGATTGCCCCCACCCAAGTGCCCTTTCAAATTCAAACACAAAAGAGGTGACTTAAAATAATTGATTCTGCTTTTATGTGGTCCATTATAATAATCGGAACCACAATTATGCTTTACCGAAATTCAATACTCTGCACAAGGAGAGAGCTAACCTTCATCTTTAATGCTAACCTGAACCTTGATCCTCAATATTAAGATTTTATAGAGCATAACAAGAGTTTCAGTAACAGTCAACATCTGCTACACCGTGCTTCCTCTGGTCATCTTGAAAATAAATGCAGGAAATAACACAGCCACTACAGCACACTGTTTACTATGAGATGTAAAGTAAAAACTGCAGTGATGCAAGCCGTACCGTTTTCTGGTGAGAGTTTATCGTAGGCATCTTCATAGATGTAGTTGCGTCTGATGGTGACACTGATGCCATCAGGGAATGGCCCGTCCCCCTGCACGTCCCGTTTGTCAGCATAGATTAACCTCTGGAAGATCTACAGGACACGTGTGAGCCCGGTGGCAGGGTCAGTGACAAATCCTTTCAGTTGTAAAAATGTTGAATTCTGCATATGGATTGTACTATATATCATTCATTCTTTGTCTTTTATCAGCTTTTTTTTTTTTGGCATGTTATGCCTTTTTTTTGGTAGTTTTGAGCAAAAAGAGACAGAAAGAAGGTTGGAAAAGGGTATAAAAAGCAACAGAAGACTGGTGATCAAACAAACAAATTACTGTATGTTGATCCAAAAAAATGGCACCACTAAGCAATGACAAGTCAACTCAAGGCGGGTATAATAGGGCATAATTCAGTGAGAAAAACAAAATGACAAGGACATTATCTGCCGACTAGCTGGTATTAAAATACAATGGCAACATGACAGATGTACCGACACACCTGACTAGACATCAGTTGGACGTTTGCTCAACATCCTGTGAATAATCCTTACATGATGATACTTCATAATACTTCAAAATAAAATAAAATACTTCATAAAAGGGCTGTCCTGAATACCGTTTTTTGGGCCTCAAAGTTTCAGTGAGAAATATTCAAGGATATATTCGAAGCTTTGCTAATCTGTTGACAACACAAGCTGGTATGCTTTCCTCAAACTTGCGGTCGTTATTTACTTATATTGTACTTTACTATTATTGTCTAATGAGAGATGAGGACAAAGATCGGACCTCAAATATCTTCCTTTTTAATGAAACAAAAACGGCAACAAAATGTGCAAATATCACATTAAATAAATTACAGCGATAGCCCATAAAAAAAAAATGTACTCATAAGTAGGCCTATAAACAAATAAATAAATAAACGGACTGTAGCCTATGCCAACATATAAAATAATGGACCAGGCTTCGTTTGTCTGTCTATCGACTTTCTTCTGCTGCGTTTCAGAACGCGGGACAGCGCCGCACCAACACACACACCCTCTACACACAACAAACAGCGATATCTGTCTGAGCATAACTAATAATAATTAAAGTTGATGCATAATGAATAATGTGGGATTGCTATTCCTTATTTCATGGGCTATGTGGGATTTTTGGGTTGATGTATTTATAATAATAATGATTAAAAAAGCCCCTGCTGCATTCAAATACTATACTTTGAAACTTTGAAGCTTCAAAGGGTTCGGGTCAGACTTAATTCATATCAAAACCGTGTAGTTTCTATCATTATACCACCCAAATTTCAGTCACATGGCTTGGAAGAATTATGCAGCACCATTATAGTCTACTGTAGCACTGTTCCTAATCGAAAATGGGATGTTCAATGTATAATTGAATGCATTTTTAGCATACGCACTATGTGGATAACACGCTTGTAATTGAAACATTGTTTTGTGTGTGGGACAAACGGTGCTTTACCTTGACTCGCTCCTCGAAGGGAACCACAAAAGGGAGCTCTGTGAGGATGGCCAGGTGTCTCTCTTCAGACACAGACAGCTGTGGAGGCTCTAAACCAACTGCGGAAAGACAGACAGAATTCAACATGTTAGAGCGTTTCCCGATCAGTCATTCTTTTCTCCTTGTGTTTACTTTTATGTTAAAGTTACAATCTCGATGATCTCCGTTTTGTTCCCTTTGGCGGCACCTATGGTGATAAGCGGTAATTGCAGGTATGTTTTTGGATCTCACACCCAGAGATCCAAACATTGTCGCCTTTTCAAGGAAATGTCGCCACAGACACCCAGTTCATAATACTGCAAATGCGGGGGCTTTTCATCAGTGGGCCATAGGCTCAATCACCATTGTGTTACCTCATTCAGCGATAGATAGTGACTTAACATACATTTATTTATTTAAAATAAAATCTTTCAGAGCATTACTTTAACTTTTAACAATTATCTGAGGATTTATTATTGCGCATATTATGAAAAAGACCATCATTTATTTTCATAAACAAATGTTTTGTTGTACGTGTTTTAGACCTAAAAGACCATAATGTATTTTAAAACACGTATAAAACAAATTTGGTCTTCATCACTGCACTCCTTTAGTGCAGTGCATAGAGATCCCAAACACTTGCAAATTATCTTTTTTTTTTCTACTGTGAAGTCAAGTTGAGCAAAAATCAAACTGATTGATTGTAGTAATTACTTTTCCAAACACAAAATGTAGACATTCCCATTTTATAATCTTATAATGATTCTGTCATAGAAAAAAGGTTGATTTAATAGGAAAATAACATGTTTCTATTGGCTACTGGGCATTCATCATAATTAGGTGACATTGACACAGATTATTTTGTCTTCTCCTCCACAGGGTTCAAAGGTCAGGGTCAACTTCAAGTGGTCAGGACTGAATGAATGAAACAGGGATTAACAGCCTTGGTCAGTGAAACTTTATCTGGAGGATACTTCCCAACATCAGGTGTCCTCTGTGTCTAACACTCCTCTAACAGTATCATTACCTTCCTCACTGCTAAGCTCTGTAAGTAAGACCTAGTCCACCGTTTACAGTTCAGCCATTAAAGACATTTCCATCCTACACCCTTTTAATTAACTGTGAGCTGCCCATCCACCTGCCGGGCTTTATCCATTAAGCTGATGTTTGCTTTGTATTAAACTCGGGGTTTAGACTGTTTAGCCCACACACAAAAAAGAAATTGCCACAATAGCTAAACCGCTCTTCACCCTCCTCACTTTGCGTCCACTGCAGCTCAATTATTCTGCTCAATTAGTCAATCTGATCTGCATTTTCCCATCAGGTTTCCATCTTTGAGGAGAAATATGGCCTCGGAGTGGTCAATACGTTGCTCATTCATCAGCCACGGGCCTGTCCATTTAAGGAAATGAGAAAAGGCCAGACAAACACATGGACCAGATGTGGCTGAGTTCATCAGGTACTTTCACACTAATTGAATTTATCCCGTACAGCCTGTGAGTGGGATTAGGCAGATCATACACACATTGTTATCAGCTTGTTTTCACACCATACTTCACAGAAACCTGGGATGAAGCCCTGCCTGCGTCAGTGTCTTTTCCTCTGAGTGCCTAATTGAGTCAATGAAGAGAAAATGTGGTGATATATCTTTGTTAAAACGGGGAGGGCTAATGAATTTTCTGAGCGTCTTTTTTCCCGCTGTCCCTGTGAAGTGCTGCGAAAAGAAATCTTTACATTATGAGGCTTTTTTCTCTGCTAAAATAGTACATGATCACTTTTTTAGGGAGAATCATTTTCTAGTCCTACACCAAAGGACAGTTCAATTTGCACTCTTACCCCTTCCCTCCATTTACTATAGATAGACACTAAGGAGACTCCTGGCTCATACGGGAAATAATATCAATGCACAGCTCCACAGAAAGTGAAAAGCAAACATGGAGAAGGTGACTTTGGACTTGACTTGGAGCAATTAGGATGATTTCCTGGGCTATGTATCAAGCTGACACAAGCATTACTGTGTGATTCTAAGGGCGCGTTCACACCAGTCGTGTTTAGTCTTGGTGAAACGAACCCCTTTGGTGCAGTACGTTCGGGTTGGTATGAAGCTCTCTGGTCCGCCTCGAAGGGTTGGTCACAGACTGCTGTCAAGTGAACGCCGGAGCGGTTCATTTCTGGTGTGAACATGATTCGAACTATTCAAATTATTTCCCGAGGTATCGAATATCGATATTTTTCAAGGTATAGTATCGAAGTTAGATATTCCAGTAAACAACACTAATTGGGATACTCAAAGACCTACATTTTCGTAAGTCCATTAAGTTTTTTCAGGTAGATAAAAGTGGGTTTGTAACAACAACAAAAAACAATCAACAGATTACACTACCATCAAGCGTTGACTGAAGTGGCCCGATGCGGCCCATCCTTCGCGTTCTCCACACGTGTCTCGCAGAGGGGACGTACAACTGGGTGACCTGGAGGGAAAAGAGGGAGGTAATGAAAAGGCATCTTTGGTCTACATTTGAGACAACCAAAGCTCTTAATATCCTCCCAGAAAAAAAAACCAGTAGCCTTCTTTTAAATAACCCCTACAAACTTGTGTTGCTTTAGGACCTGTGCTTACTGTTGTATTATTTATTGCTCTTGCTTGTTAATTCATATTGTTTGTGGTTACTTTAAATGATCTAGATTGTTGTCCTGGTTTTAATCTCTCTTTTTTAAAGGTGCTTTATAGATTGCAAATCATTATTTCTACTTTATTAAGCAGGACAGCTCATCAACCACTCCTACAAAGTGGTGTGTGGATGCCTGTCCTGCCTCTCTTAATATTTTCTTCTCTGCTTCAAAAAATTCTAAGGTGCATAAAAGACCTCCTCCCTCCTCTAAACAGTTGTTCACCCATCTTCAGGGCTGAGATGCATTGTAAAAAGCTTTTATCCTGACTTGGTTTTCATCTTATTTTTATATTAAAGGGGAAATCAACAGAAAAAGCCACTGCGATCAACTTATATCAGGAAGATTTGTGAATGCAGCTCCAGATTATCAGGTGATCTATTCACAGACATTTCATTTCAAAATAAGGCTAAAATGTGACATAATATCACATCCAACAATGAGTAAATATAAAATCTAAACAGCTGTGATGACAGTCATGTACCTTATCTGCACGGATGTTGACCTCCTCAGAGAGCCAGTGACCTGGTGGACAGAAGGGTCGTCTAATGTCGCGAGCTTTCACCATCTTCACCAAGTTAGTGATGACCTGCATAGTAGATCAAACACACAGACAGGCACACCCATGCACGCATCACATTAACATCTCTAACTCAGGCGATTATATCCCCACAAAATCCTGCTTCATTGTAAGATAAAGAAATGTATATTTCAAGTACTTTTCAGTACACAACACTGATGAAGAGGTTTTTTCTGTTCAACAGGATGAGGTGCCTTCGCTTAGAGAAGGAAAAAAAAAAGCAATTTGAGAATTCAGCCATTAGTGCGCCATTTATAGAGAGTATAAAAGAAAAACGACCTGTGCCGTCCCTCAATGTCCAGCCCTGTTAATTACTGGCGAGGTCTGCTGCTGACATCAGCCATCAGACAGAGAATGCAAAAGACAAGCATTGGTTCACAGCACTGCAAGTACCAGCATGGCTCTCGACCGGCCTGCAGAAGGCTCAATGATATTTCACTTTGAAGTAATGTGAGTTTGTAACATGCACAGAGCTATTTCAGGTGACCATTAATTAGGGATGTAACAAGAACCAATACTTCCGTAGCAAGTCGATGAGAAGTCTACAGTACCGCAGGTACCAGGGATCAGGGCTCAAGACTAACGACGTCCCGTCGTCCTGGTTACCATAGAAATTTTCCTTGATAATGCTATATTGTGAACAACAAATCCATGTTGAAATTGGCAGGAGGAGAGCTAGTTAACGTTAGGTGTTAGCGACAGTCCTGCTTGGCTATATAATGGAACTAACAGCTAATGTTATGCATTATGATGTGTTCAAGCTCTATTCAGTAACAATGAGTATTGGGAAAAAGGTAAATTATAACTTTATCATGATGTGTTCAAAGGTAATCTTATAAAATGTAGTTTTTGGCGAGAAACTTGAGGCGGGTCATCAAGGATTAAAAATAAATTCACAAAAAAAAGTACGCAAATGATAATAAAGGAGTGTATGTTGAAGTATATGGGATTTATTGTTTTAGTTTTCTTTTTTACCGTGGGTTCGAATTGGGTATCGAGAATCGTGGAATTTCACTGGTATTGGTATCGACTACTAAATTTCTGGTATTGTGAGATTCCTACTATAAACGTAGGCTGCACCGACAGTCTGTACTCTGAAGTGGTCATTTTGCTTTTGTCTGAACTTCTATTAACTTGCATGTGCTTTAAAAATCGAACCAAATATTCAGATCTGTGATATAAATCAATGAAAATGCATTCTCTACAAAAATAAATATTTTTAAAATCTTTATAAACAATTAAAAAGCTGAATATCAACTTTTACCAGCAAGATTTTGGTCCAAGGTTGGAACTGAAGACCTTAAAGTAGCACGTTTACCAGGCAAACTTCTAGGTGTCAGCCTCCTACGACTGGCTCTGCTGTTGCTATGGCGAGTCACCGTCAGACATCCGCTATATAACCTCATGCATGTCAATGCATGAAGATTCGTTAAGGGAGCTGTTATGTCTGCCATAACAGTTACAGCCAGTCCATTTCCATATAATACCCAGGCTAGATTATTTCAATCGAAATGTTCTTTTCTAAAGCACGTCATTTTCATAGAGCGACAATCAATCTTGGCCAATCACTGCGAGGCAGCGTCCGCAATAATGGCAAGTGCAAAATGCTGTAAAAAGCGCGTGGCGATGGGTTTGGAGCAGGCCTACCCCCTGACTCTGGGAATGAATAAGCATTCCTTAATTAGCCCATCGGGTTAAGTGCAAGCCTTAATGGGCCTTTCCCAAACTCCAGCGTGACATCGTTCTCCAAACATGGCCAAGAAGAAAGTTCCATTAGCAATATTAATACAAGCTTAGTTGATCATTTTCATTCAATTAACTTCTTTCAATTAAATAGATAGCTCGACAATGGAGGTGATAAAAGATGGGGAGGGACGGCTGATGACACGAACCAAACATTAGCGTGTTAGGGGTCAGCAGCGTTAAACCGACTGTAAATCCCACCGTTCAATTTGGAAAATGCATTTCCCCTGCTCCCCACTTCTTTAATGGGTCGTTTTAGCTGACAAGAGGCCTTTGAGCAGATCTTTTATGAAAATTCCCGACGTGCTCTTCACGTATTTGCCACCTTTCACAGAACGCCAGTGTTCACTTTTAAATCCTTCTGTCACAGACTAACAGCCAAGAACAAAGTCGCTTAATTACCGTTTCCTTGATAGAGAACGGAGCGAAGGAAAGGGGTGAAATGAAAGGCAGATGTGGAATGAGAAAAAGAGCCAAGGAGAATGAAGTTAATACTGTTTTCTGCCTCATTTCTTCTGGGTAAATAACAAATGGATGACCTCCATGGCAGCGCTCCACCTTGTCTTTGCCTGCTCATGCATACATGCTTGATTTCCACTAACACAGACGAGGCATTAGGTCACTATGCCTCAATGCACAGAGAGGCTACACAAGGATTGTCCCTTGTGTTAATGTGTCACATATCATGATTTATGATCTTAGGTATCAACAGAAAAGAATGAAACAAATCTTGGGATTAGATTATCGTCATAAATTAAAATGACAACACTCTCATGAGATACAGCGACTGGTAACTTAGTTTTAAACTCAGATAGTTCTTTTTACCAAAGAGGTCAAATTGTATAGCATGTTTGTTGTGTGACCGACTGCATGAGACACGTGTGTGTGGCACAATCTCAAATCTGTTTGTTGTAAATGTTACGCACATTTTTGGCATTGTATGTAATAATGTTGTATGTAATGTTGTATGTAATGAAAAAAGCAAAAATTTGCCATAAAAACAAGGTCAATTAACCAGAAGGATTATCTGTGTATCTTACTACTCAAAATGTCCAACGAAAATGTCGACTATTGGCTGAGTACATTGACAGTTTCTTTTTTTGGGGGGGGGGGGTTTTGGGCAATTGTCATTATATTTCGCTAATTTTATTGGTCTGCTTCCAAAGAACAAGAGTTGCTCATCCGCAGAGAGAGTCAGCGAGGAGAGACAGCTAGGAGAGACAGCTAGGAGAAACAGCGTGGAGAGCCGGCATATTGTAACTCTGTGAAATAAGGGTTTGTTTCGACCAAACCAGAGTTGGTGATTGTTGAAAAGACTAACAACAGAGGTTTGGTTGAGTTTTATATTGTTTGTCGAGTTTGAATGAAGTGTATTTTATGACACATGCACATTTATGCCTCCCAACCCCTCCCACTGCAATCCCCATGATGAATTTAAAGACATAGCAAAGAGAACAAGAGACATCCAAGTTTAAAATGTTGATACACGACTGTTTTTGTCTTTTGATACTACGGCTCTTCTGCCAACAGCACGGAGTCTCTCTACTCTTGCACCGTGCGAAGGCAGTCTCACCCTCGCTGCGACCGACACAACCACTAAGCTTCGTGCAAATGACATCACCAATATGCAAATGAGAGTTTGATGTCATCTGGGGACTTTAAGGGACTTTTTGAGCTAGTGCTAGCTACTTTCATTGAAAAAGAGTTGGCAACACTGCACAGGACACACATCATTTTGTTTTCCACAGTTACTTTGGTTGCTCCAAAGTCCATTTCCGCTACTGGGGATAGTAACAGCAAAGAACTTATACTGATACTCTTTGGTAACTGGGGGTAGCTACAGATAGTTACCAGTGAAAACAAAAGCGCTATCCTCTTCCTGTTTTGGTTACGCAATGGTTGACGCACTTCCTTTGTGCCGTAAATCGAGCATTAATTTTCCCGAGAGATCGTACCCGGTGGCAGACCCGGTTGCATAGTGAAAGCGAGGCTTATAGGGAACCAATCTAAACGCCAACGGTGTCATTATTCTACAGCCATTACATTGTGCAATCAAAATTGAATTCATAATGATAAGTTAAAGCAAAAAAACTTCTATTGTCTCTTTAATGTCCATGTCAAGATTGGATTGACCAAACATCCGTTATTTGACAAATTTGAAAAGAAATATTCTGCACATTCAGCTGCAAGGTGCGGGCAGCTTTGTACATCTTACCTTGAAGAGCTGAACCCAGCGTTTCTGCTCGGCCTGGATGCGCTGCTGAACCGCAGTGTTCGTCTTGACACCCACACTGCGGAAGGCGGCCATGTACTCCTCGCGGTGCTCTGTTTTGGTCTCGGGGTAGGCCAGCTTGATGATTCCCAGGCACGCGTCCCTCAGACAGCGAGACAGAGTCACCAGCTCTAATAGCGTGAAGGGCATCATGGAGGACTGCGTCTGACCTGTTGAGAGGGAGAATGTACTTAGTCTTTTACAGATATTGATTTTCACATTTACATGGCGGCAAGACCGGCGTGTGGCTGCTGAAAACAACTGACAATGACGATATTATTTCGACTAAAACCACCAAATGAGGGAAAGGGGAGATGAGTGTGTCCACAGGATAAGCAGCTCCAGTGGCATGTATGTCCCAATTAGAGGTCGACTGATAGGACATTTTACAAACTATTGTCATTGGTGGAACTGGGCTCCAATAGTGGCCGATGGCTGCACAGCGGCCACCCGTCACTCGGGGATGTAAATCACCAGTTTGCATGGATTCTCTATGCACATAATGAGGGACACTTTTGTTGAAAATATCTGTGTGCATGTGATCATAATCTATACAACTGTTAAAGACTCCATGAAATGGCACTCGTACTTCGAGACGGGGGGGGATTGGCACTGCAGACAGACTTTAAATTACGTTTTGGATATTTATTATTTAGATAGTTTGAGATCCCTCCACACAAAAGTTATCTCTGGAATATAAAACGCAACACTATCAGCTCTTTGTCAACGATACAAGACAGGCAGACAGAGAAGAAAAGAAATCATTCAACTGTTATTTCAACTCACTTACCAATTTGGCATTTTCTCTATCAACTAATCCAGCCAGGCAACCAACCAACCATTCATGAAATGAAATCGCACACTTTAGGATCCTCCTTAACCCGGGAATATGCACGAACATTTATGTTTTTTAAGAGTTTAACAATGTAACGGGACTTGCGACTGGTCAGTCATAAACCACAGAACATCGCGTTGCCCACTGTAAATAAATAGGACATATTCCAGTGATGTAATCCACCAAATCACACTTCAGGATGTTCTCTTACTAATTATTAAATTCAGTGACAAAAGCTTGTTTAATAAAAACGGCGTATGCAGCTGACAGAAGTAAAGCACGTCATTAACTCCGACTGATGTGAGAGACCTTTCACTTTCACTTTTCTCTTTCAAAAAATAAATTATGGTCAGTTTGATGTTCAGTTCCAGATTTATATATTTATTACTTTGAGTTTGATATCCAGTGATCCGGATTTATTTATTTATTTAGATATTTATTGACTTAGATGTCAGTTAGTTATATGGTTTGTAATAAAGTCAAAGATGGTTCATTTCAGACAGTGTCGAATTTTTTTCACGGGAGGTGGGTGGTATTGGCCGATTAATCGGCTATCGTTTTGTTCCTGCTCAAAACTATGGTTGTTATCAAAAATCCACTATCGGCCATCCTCTAGTCCCAATCAGACATACATGATGTCCAGAAATCCCCTAACAATGTATTCATTTGTCAAAACAATTAAGAAAAGCTTGAGGATGCAAAACAAGGACTGTTGACATTTTTTTGAATGATGAAAAAGTTTACTACCTTCCAATTCGTGACCGAAAAACTCGCTGTCATGCACGGAGATGAGCGAGTGGCTGAAGAGAGAGCTGAAGAGATAGAAGAGGGGAATGATGCGGTTGGAGTCCTCAAACGACATGGGAGACCCTCGCGAGATCAGCTGTAGCAGCGGCACCATGGAGCTGAGGAAGTAGACAGAAAGGAAAAGGCTAAGTATGGAGGAACATGCTGTACGTACACAGAGATACATTTGCCAAAAATCAGCTTTGAATCAGCTCACCCGGTGATCATTTTTGTTGTCATGGAAGTTATTAGGTGCCAGAGATGCCTCAGGAAACGAGCATTGAAAGCTAAACTGTACAGAAGTCTGCAGAGGACAAAGAGAGACACATTAAATGTAAACATTTATTTTGATTCAGCTCTCATCAACAAGACGACATGAGCTATTTCAATTAGATGACACAATCAGTGTGAAGAACAGTAAAATCACTTTCCGTCAATCTGTCTGCTATGTTGAGACTGTTAAATATGCCCTGTTAACCAACCGACCCATAAGGGGGAAAAATAAATGACACTGTTAACCAACATTTCCCTCACAGAACGTTCTTGGCCTTTCTCTCCTCTTTTATACCTTGTGAGGGCCGAGAAGAGATTAAATGAGCCATTAAGCTTTATTTAGGCGAGGCACCTTCCATTAGTAAACTAGTTGCTGGCGAGGGTGCCCAGCTCGGGTCATAAACAGCCCTCTGGCTTCCTGCTGGAGCCCCATTTAACTTAATGGCCAGGGGAGCAAGACAATGGAGGACGAAGGAGGAGGGGACGCCTGGCCCTCGCTGTGACCCCGCAGCGCCAGCATGCTTCCACACTCACGGTGAATTACATGATAACACCGAGGAGGGCCCACATACCTCGCTATAGTCGCGGCGCACTCAACGGGCTGTGGCACCGAGGTGTGAAGCTGCTCTTTGTTCAAGTGTGTGTGCTCCTAAATTGCATGGCTTTTCACACAGAGGGCAAGTACAGGTGACAATAATGTGGTAAGTAAGCTAAAAGGCTAAATAAAGTGCCCCTGCATATAATAGGCCCTTGTTTAAGAGTGACAGTGCTGACACCTATAAGGATGCTTGCCTTTAACAGGGCAGCATGGTGTATTCTCAGTATAGGAGAGGAGTAAAGGTCAGTGGAAAAAAAGAGACAAAAAGAAAGTAGAACGACAGAAAAAGGGAAATATGTGCTGAATATTCTGATCTCAATGTCAACGCTCAAATTCCCATTCCACCATTCAATCTACCAAAACCCATTCAAAACTCCCCAAATGGAAATGAGCATTAGGAGCAGGTTGTCAGACGACCCTCAATCCGGCTTGAAAAATGGTTTGTGCCGAGCACACGCCATCTGTCAGTACTACAAGGCTCAGGAGAGAAGCGGGGAGTAGTGCTGTGGGCTCATAACAAGTGATGCGGGTGTTTGATTGAAATGGGAAACAAAGCACTAAATGCCAGCTGACATGCTGATTTACGGCCCGAGAGAACCCAAACCCCCATTTCAATCATGGAATGAACCACTAATAAACAAAGTCAAGACATCAAAAGGGGTTGCATGTGTGTGTGTGTGTGTGTGTGTGTATACAGCTTGATGAATCGCGGCCCGATCATTTCATTTTACAGTAATGAAAGAATCTCTGTTCAGCAGAAAAAAATAACAGCCGTGCTCGAGTCGGATTTGATACCATAAACAGGCGAGTTTCCACCTAAAATGCAAATTTGTTTTCTGTATTAACATGATCAACATCATTATCTCACGACAACACAAAAATCACAGCAAGCGCTCAAAAGTAAATGAAGGAGCAAAGCTCATCTGTGCTCACTTTCATCAGAGCGAGCCCCGTTAGCAACAGAGCGCTACGTTGGGGTGAAACCAAACTATCAAAGTGAAATTACACCAAATATCCAACGCTAAACAATTAAAGTGAAATTACACCGAACCCACTTGAACAAACGTGGGCTAAGAACAATTAGCAAACCAATCAAAAATCAATTTTGGTCCCGAATCATTGCACAGCTTTTAAGTTGTCCTCTAAAAATATTATTTCATGAGACATTTTACATATTTATTAAAAAGGCAGTGTGCCGGGCTGGCTGGACGACTGGCCAGCCTCTCCTTTTTTTTTGCTGTAAGAGCAGTAAATCAAGGCAGGGATGCAATTTGCTCCCCTTAGCCTCTTGTAAAGCTATCCCGTCCACTCCTGCAGTGATTAATCTTTCTCAGTGAGCTAATTATTTTGTACAGATATCCAATAATGATGGAAGACGAAGGGCAGGATTTATGGTAAAAGCGAAGAGAAGGAGGAAGCCGTAAAAAATTAAGGGTAATGGGGGATATACAGTGAAATTCCTCTAAATTCTGCTCAACCATTTGTAAGCAATACTTCAAAATAACTAGTTGACCATTGGACTTGTGCTGCTTTTTTATTACTGAGGAAGCAAATTTATGTTTATCCTTTTAGTTTTGGGTATGCTATGGATTCAAAACAAGTAAGGTAGCGTTGCAAACGTGAACTAATCGATTAGTTGTTCAACAGAAAAATAATTGCCAACTATTTTGATAATCAATTAATCGTTTAAGTAATTTTTCATGCAAAAATGGCAGAAAATGTTGTTTTTTCAGCCTCTCAAATATGGAGATTTATTTGTTTTACAACATATTAAACTAAATATCTTTGGGTTTTGGACAAAACAAGACATTTAAAGACATCACCTTGGACTTTGAAAAACTGGGATGGACATTTTTCACTATTTTCTGACATTTTATGGAACAAACGATTTATTGATTAATCTAGAAAATAATCGGCAGATTAATAGATAATGAAAATTATCGTTCGTTGCAGCTCTAGGTGATATGAATCTCTATACATCAACATCACCACCCACACGTTTAAATCAACTGGCAGCAACTGGCTCCACTAATAATTAACTAGAGCAGGTTGACCATCCACTATGGACTAATCGATTAGTCGTTTGACAGAAAAATAATCGCCAACAATTTTGATTAATCGATTAATCGTTTAAGAAATCTTTCATGCAAAAATGGCAGAAAATGCTGTTTTTCATTTCCTACTTTTCTCTGTTTTACATCATATTAAACTGAATACCTTTGGGTTTTGGACAAAACAAGACATTTAAAGACATCACCTTGGACTTTTTTTTGGACATTTTTCCCTATTTTCTGACATTTTATAGACCACACGATTTATTGATTAATCTAGACAATAATAGATAATGAAAATAACCGTTAGTTGCAGCCCTACGTGATATGAATCTATATACATCAACATCCCCACCCACACGTTTAAATCAACTGGCAGCAACCAGCTCCACTAATAATTAACTAGAGCAGGTTGACCATCCACGAAGCTCAGTCTGGATCACCTCCTGTCAGTCAATGCACCATCCTCCCCCCCCCACACCACCTCTGACATCCTGGCCCTAATGTAATCAACCTGAGAAGGGGTAATTGCCCTCAACCAGAGCTGACAGCTTCCCTGACATCCCTGCTTCCTTTGCCGGTTGTAAATGCCAGCGGGTGCGGACCACTGATAACTGCCTGCCTCACTTCACCGTTATTTACATTACTGCTTACAGCGCGGAAACACATAAAGACACAGTTTTCCTCTCAATCAGGTGGGCGTGTAAACAAGCTCTCTGAACGCAAGGCTGACAAGTACGCAAGACGTGTAAAATGTTATGATATGAAATAAAAAAGGCTTTAAATTTGTTTAGATGTTATGTTTTGATTCAGAAACACCTGCTTCACTTTGCGGTGCACCTTGGTTACAGTTAGAGCTGCAACGATTAATTGTATAGTTGTCAACTAATAAATTAATCGCCAACTATTTTGATAATCGATTCATCGGTTTGAGTCATTTTTAAGAAAAAAGGTCAAAATTCTCTGATTCCAGCTTCTTAAATGTGAATATTTTCTCGTTTCTTTACTCCTCTATGAGAGTAAACTGAATATCTTTGAGTTGTGGACAAAACAAGACATTTGAGGATGTCATCTTGGGCTTTGGGAAACACTGATTGACATTTTTCACCATTTTCTGACATTTTATAGACCAAAAAACGAATCAAGAAAATAATCAACAGATTAATCGACAATGAAAATAGTCATTAGTTGCAGCCCTAGTTACAGTTACTATATTTAAAATACCAAATGTAATTTATTGAAATTAAAGAAGGATGCCAACAATCTCTGCTATTTTTGATGAACATACATTATAAAGTTTTCTTGTCATTTACATGATAAAGCAATAATGACATGCTATTTTTACCTGACTTTTGGCACCATGAGGCGATGCTGAACCATGAGCGTGTGACAGATGGACGCCATCATGGTGAAAACCTCCTCGCTGGCCGAATCCCTCCAGACCAGGTTCAGCAGGGCGTTAGTCTGATGCTTCGTGTCCAGCTTGTGGACGCACTCCTCTGTGATCAGCTGCACAGAGATTCTGCTGTCGTCCTGATAAGAGAAGGAAAAGACATGAGGGTTGGAAGACTGGAAAAACAAGAATAATTTGCTATGCTGCACCAACACATTAATAAGTATTTGTGACAGAGTAAAGAAATTAAGAATAATAGGGATTTGGTTAATTAATATTTATTTTCCATTTACATGAACTGATTCTAATGGTCAAAACCATCAGTCTTATTTTGGGTCATTCAGCTTTGTCCCACTATTTTATTGAAAATGTGACAATTTCAATTGTCCAATTGGATATCTTCGATCAGCCCCCACAATTGAATGCTTAAAATCCTTATGATTTGGCTCCTTATAATCTGCCCTTAATGCTAAGGAAAACCCTGCTGTTTATTCTGACATCATGGTGGCTAAAATGTTGGTGACATTCTTATGTAAACAAACCTGGATGTAAATACGACAGGACAGGCAATATCCAGGTCAAAATGATCAAAGTCATGTCCATATATAAAACGATAAATCGATAACGTAATTATCGTGACAGGCCTGACTATCTACTTCTTTTTAGGCTTGTGCATATTCTGGCCAACACCTGACCCAGACCGGATCAGTGCGTCCCCTGATTTATCAACAAAACTAATATTGCTTCTAATCTTGGTAATGCATTATCATTTTGTGTGTACTTATATGTCCATGTGTATGTATCATACCTGCTTGGTTGTTTGATGGATGCCGGTGTCATCGTCGTCCTCCGAGTCGCTGGTAACTTCCGGCCGGCTGCTGCTCTCTGACACGGGCAGCAGCGGCAGCAGCGTCTGCAGAGCCCGGAGGTACAGCAGGAGACCCTCCTCTGATAGAGAGCCTGCCAACACATCCCCATCACCATTACTGTTCATCATATATTCATCTCTATAAATCAGAGTTTATACTTCACATATATATATATATAGTGTTGGCCTGTGTGCACACATATAAACTGTGCCACCCACCTAAGCAGTTCTCCCCTGCGGAGAGGACAAAGTAAAACACCCACGGCGCCCGGCTCTGTGCTGCTGAGGAGGAGCCGATGGTGGCCCGGAGGGAGCTCAGAAAGGCTTCGAATGGGAACGAGAGACGGACGTCCGACAGCGCCGGGATAAAGAAGTGAAAGATCTGCTCGGTGAACGGTGCAGAGATGAACTCCTCAGTAAAGGCTGCAAATACAAACTGCCTGTAAGACGACACACAAACAGACATTAGACAAGTTTAATCAAAATACTGTGTGTTCATACATAAATGAGCTGAGGCGGTAGGGTGTTCTAACATCACCCTGCTCTTTCTGCTGCTCCAATATTGTGTCTCCAAACAGAGCTGCTTTGTGTGGCCCAGTCACACACATCTGGTGGGCCGAGTCAGATAATTAGCTGTTAGAGTCAGTGTGTACACAAGTTTCTCTCACTCCCGCCTTGCTTTTCTTCAAAGAAGAAAAGAAGTCGCCTGTCGTTTGTTATTAAGAATGTCTGAAACTGAGGGCAAACAGCCTGATATTCTGCACTCTGGCGAGCGAGCGAGTCTGGGGGCCTTTTATGGCTCGTTGTAAATTGGTCTCTGAAGCAATTACTGCTTCACCGCTGACTAGAGGGGACAAGAAACTGCTGTAGTTTGTCTGATCAGTTTAATGGATGATTTTAAAAGAATTCCCAAGGGACAAAGACTTTCCTTTCCTGCTATCACGCCGTTGTCTTTTCTCTGAACCCAAAAAGCAGCAATTTGGGAGGTCTGTAAACATCGCTGAATGTAAGTGTATCAGTAAATTCTTATCATTCTATTACAGTGGAAACCACTTATAGTGATCACGTCTGTCCAGGTCGAATTGATCACTATAAGCGGATGATTATATAACCAATTTTTGTTGTTGTTCTATATTTCTCATACAGATAACCATCTAATTGACATTTGTATATTTATTACATGAATACAAAGTAATAAAAAGGACCGCTTCGCTCTTTACTGTCTTGCTGACAATTCTTCTGCCTATTCCCTCACCACGGGTGAGGCATTTCCGTTTTTGGCTGGATCTGATAATGAAAATGACTTTCTTTTTCCTGTCACGATTACAATGTGCACGCAGCATCAGCCTCAGGTATCCAGCCTGAAAGCAGACAGTCCGCGAAGGAAATTATCAAGGGAGTAAAGTAAAAAACGTAACCATAATTTAATTAATGTTAGTCTAACGTAGATTTAAAATGTTTTTCCATATGTTATGTATGAAAAGACCCAAAATGAACACTGTAAGCGGACTACTTGATTACTATAAGCAAACTATTTAAAGCATTTGTATAGGAATGATTCTGTCCCAAGCTTTTTGATCCATATAAGCGGTTGATCACTGTAACCGTGATCACTATAAGCAGTTTCCACTGTATGTGATACTAATCCATTAATTGTCAATAGAGGAAATTTGATTTTCAGCCTCCTAACTTCGACCTAGGAAGGTCACACAAGGTCAGGAGTGCAGCACTGCACAAGGAATTAACCAAAAGTCTGTTGCTCATGGACACTTCAGCCGAATGTGTAACGTCTTTGCTGCTAGTTCTGTTCATGTTTAATTACATTTTAAAAACATTTTTCTGGAGCAACTGCTCTTCATGTTTTTGTGTATGCCACTGTGACCCTTCACAGCAGTGACCTCTGAAATGGCCTCTAAAGAATTACCAAATAGCAGGAACATTTGTTTTTTGGTGGAAATCTATAAGTAAGGGTGACATATGAATGAATACATTTTGAAACTTGTCATATTTCTTTTAAAATACATAATTATTCTGGCAGTTAAAATTAAACTTGGCGGCATGTACATTTTGGCATTAAATCTTTTATACTGTAAACACCCTGATCTAATAGTTACTGCAGTCTGGTGCTGTACCTTGCGCCTGTTGTGCAGGAGGAGTAGGTAAAGTGCAGAGGTTTGAGGATGTGCTCCAACAGTGTGCTTGCCATGGGGATAGAGGGAGCGTCACTGTACTCCAGACTAGAGGGGAGCCTGTGATTCACAAGAATATACAGCGACCGGTAGTATCCTGAAGAGAAAACAAATTAAGATTCAAAAAGTATGTCCATTTTATGAAACATCTAATATAATTACACACATTAACATAAGAAGCAGTACATGTTTCTGTTTGCAGTAACGAGTGTAGGATTGGTGTAAGAATTTAAGGAAGTCAACAGTCAGCCATTTGAGCTTTTCTCTGTGTTACAGCAAATGTAATTTAAAAACAGCATCAGATAAAGTCTTATATATAATGAGAAACTAAAAGGGGGAGAAGCAGTGATAAGCTGCACCATTATTTACATGTTATCTGTAAAAGTAGGGCTGGCCAGTTTGCATGGTTAATTAGGCTTCAAGACGTCTGACTGCGGTTGACATAGTGCCGAAAATTAAACAAGATGCTTTGTGTTGACGAGTATGAATAATTTCAAAACAGTCCTCTTGAAATGAGTCATTGACCTGTGCACAGCACTGTATATACTCAGGTGGCAGTCAGAGCAGGAACTGCCCATGTGCAGATAAAAGTAGTCAAACACACTTCAGACCAATTGATATTGACACACATTCACCATCTCTATACAAGCCTCAATGTTTGACAATTAGGCCTTAAAAGGTGTATTTGTGTCTGTGCTACAGTGCACGCTGCAATTAGGTCACTGAGTTTTTGAATCCTCCACAAAACTGACAGCAGACACAACAACAATAAATGATGCATCATCTCAATCATGGCAAAGACAATAATGTCAACGTTGATTTTATTTGACTTACCTGTCTGTACCATATAGTGCAAAATCTGCTCGAGTAATGAAGCTACATAGTTAGCATCTGGAATAACAGGAAGATAGGTTTTCTCTGAAGAAAAGATTTCTAGCATCCGCATGGGAACTGTCACATTTAAACTGTCGTCCCTGCAGTTCTGTAGGAGTCTGGGGAGACAAAAAGAGGGACAAGTGAGATGGTAACAACTGCAGCTTTCTTTTGTATCACGTGTTTATGCATCCAGCAGCTAAAAATATGAATCCATTATTCTTTTTTTTTTTTAAGTACTGTACCTGCAGCAGAAGCCTAAGATCCTCTTAATCTGAAACATACATGTCTGTCTCTGTGGGCCCACCAGCAGTTTGACAAACTGACTGTTGTGTTTCACCAGGTTCTGGCACAGCCATATCTTTAAGAACACACAAACATTCACAGTTTGTAAGATGTACATTAGGACCTTTGGCTGTAATAGCATCTTTGAAACAATCAAGAATCAAAGATATATCAAATTCTCACCAATCTATGTGCGTCCACACTCTGTCTGTAGAAAAATATGAGTTGTCTCGATAAGAGGCAGAGACTGGGACCGTCCAAGACATGCTGAGCTCCCGCTCCATGCGTCTGGCTGACGCACACGTCAAACCTGGCCCTCTGGATGGCATACTGGAAGAAAAAGTTCAAAGGTCAAATATTGAAAATGCTTTGTTTGCACAGACTTGTTTGAATAATATCACAAACACTACAAATTTACAGTAAAGTTAACTGTGTGTAAACAACTTCCCTGGTTGAGCTAGTAGGCCAGAGTTCATATTTTCAATTTTTCAACAGGTAAGAAAATAGCACCATGTCTTAAAAGATATCACACACCAAAATGTTTTGTGAATAAGCAGGAAAAAGGATCATCTCTAGCTGTGATTATGGAACATGAAACATGACAAAGTCTGGCTCCAATTTTTATCCATCAAAGCAAGACAGTAATCGGTCATTCAGACATGTTGTCACATATCTGCTTTGGTAAGATTACTGTTTTTGTCAATGGAGTCTGGTGGCTTTGAAGAGAGCATAGATAATGGCTTCAGCTGCCCGTCGTAAAGGGCTGTCTGATGACAAGGTAAAGCGGTGACAATATTCAAAATATAAGGTACACTTAAAGCAGTACATTGCTTTGCTCCCATGCAGTAACTCCTGTCTGTTTCTCCGAGCTTGAGGCGTGCTGACCATCATTTACTGTAGGTAATACACTGACTATGGATAAGTACCTCACACAACCCCACTTCAAAAAATCAGAACTATCCCTTTAACTTGGTTTGCTGACATATCCCACTTTTCAACGTATCCACTCTTTACAACTACGTATTCTCTAATATGACCAAGCACAACAGGGAGAAGCACAAAATAAGTGTATTACCACCAAGTGAAAAAAAATAAGAAACTTTTTTTTGCCAATGACAGACATATTACTTAGTCCCACACATTCGGCAAACCCTTACTGTCGAGCAAACTGTATTCGTAGCAGCAAAACTAAAAAAACAACAACCACACAGCAAGTATTTGTTTATCATCAGACTTCTTGATTTGATGTTTGAGCACCCTGTGGTAAAATCACAGATGTGCATTCAAACAGAGGTCCAATTCAGATTTCTCAAGCTAGACACACTAAACCACTGACTCCACCGCAAGCTAAGTCACCAAAAATAAACCAAAAACAGCTTCTACACGACCACGAGACAGGCAGCACCATCCATAAGCCACCTGCATGTTACAGGGTTTCATGTGAGAGTGCTGACACCCAATGTCATGGGAAGTTATCAAGTGGGTCACATCTCACAGATGTTACGTCAAATCAGGACTAAAATACTCAGTGTTTATCAGGGAACTCCCCTATGTTAGGTACTTACACTAACAAATACGTACAGATTGGGGTTTTCTTTGTTCCAACATTTACTCTATTTCAAAAGTTGTTGTTTGACTCCACAACAGCTTAATAATACAGCTAAACGTTCTGATGCAGAACTGAAAATTGGATTCTGAAGGTAATATATGAAGCCTCACAAACAGGGCTGTATAGTGCTTGCAGACTTACCTGTCGTTTCAAGTCCTGGTAGCCACGTATGTAGGACTGAATGATAATGGCATTCTTGAGTCGTTTTCTTTCATCCTAAGTCATTAAAGAACACACATTAGATGTTTGACCATGAAACCAAGCATTGAAACTTAAATTGATAGTGTAAAGTAGTATTGTAAAACTGAATTCTTTGTGTAGAAACAAACTATATCAATGGATCCTTTAAATAAACACACAAAACTGCTCCAAAAATCCAGAATTGCTCCCGAAGGCTGTGCCACCAGTGTGTGAATGAGTAGATCCTAATGGGCAGGTTGGCACCTTTTAT
>CAKAKR010060655.1:72099-99519 GCA_916700685.1 Adelosebastes latens
CTGAGGAACAGTTTTTTCCCCCAGGCCATCAGACTTTTAAATAGATAATTCATACAACACCTTCTCACACAAAAGTATATATATTATACTGTATATACTGTATATATATTATACTGTATATACTGTATATGTTCTTAATGTATATGTTCTTAATATGCCTGTATGTGTTCTTAATATGCCCTTGTACAAAGTATTTCCTTTTATAATTGTAATATAACTTATTATTTTAATGGAGCTTCCCAGCAAAAAGCATTTCATACGATTGTGTGACAATAAACATCTTGAATCTTGAAACAAGTAAGGAAATTAAACAAAAAAATGACCTGAAGACTGGTGATGTGGCTCCAATTTAAAAGCAATTAACTTCAGCTAATCGACTCTTCAACCACATCAGAACAAATACCTGCATTTACTGTTTGTAATGTATCTATATGACCACATAAAACAATCATGAGGGACACTTTTGAACGACAAAGACACGACACCTTCTCACACAAAAATATATCTTATACTGTATATACTGTATGTGTTCTTAATATGCCCTTGTACAAAGTATTTCCTTTTATAATTGTAATATAACTTATTATTTTAATGGAGCTTCCCAGCAAAAAGCATTTCACACGATTGTGTGACACTAAACATCTTGAATCTTGAAACTTGAAAACAAAAATGACCTGACTACTGGTGATTTGGCTCCAATTTAAAAGCAATTGACTTCAGCTAATCGATTCTTCAACCACATCAGAGCAAAATACCTACATTTACTGTTTCTAATTTATCTATATGACCACATAAAACAGTCATGAAAGGGACACTTTTGACTGAAACTAACTCCAGGTAGTGATTGGACTGACAGCTTCAGTTTGGTTGCAACAATAGTTAGCTAATGTATATGTTCTTAATATGCCCTTGTACAAAGTATTTCTTATATATGTTCATTCATACTTCCTGATATGTATATGTTCTTAATATGCCCTTGTGCAAAGTATTTCCTTTTATAATTGTAATATAACTTATTATACACATCTTGAATCTTGAAACAAGTGAGGAAATTAAACCAAAAATGACCTGAAGACTGGTGATGTGGCTCCAATTTAAAAGCAATTAACTTCAGCTAATCGATTCTTCAACCACATCAGAGCAAAATTCCAGCATTTTCTGTTTGTAATGTATCTATATGACCAAATAAAACAGTCGTGAGAGGTAAATGTGGGACACTTTTCGGGAAGGTTAACTTCTTAACGTTCTTAATATGCCCTTGTACAAAGTATTTCCTTTTATAATTGTAATATAACTTATCATTTTAATGGAGCTTCCCAGCAAAAAGCATTTCACACGATTGTACCTGTATAAGGTGTATTTGTGTGACAATAGACATCTTGAATCATGAATCTTGAAACTAGTGAGGAAATTAGACAAAAATGACATGAAGACATGTGATGTGGCTCCAATTTAAAAGCAATTAACTTCAGCTAATCGATTCTTCAACCACATCAGAGCAAAATACCAGCATTTTCTGTTTGTAATGTATCTATATGACCAGATAAAACAGTCATGAAAGGTACATGAGGGACACTTTTGACTGAAACTAACTCCAGGTAGTGATTTGACTGACAGCTTCAACAATAGTTAGCTAGCCGGTTAACTCAGCTAGCTAATGACTCAGCAGCTGTCAAGAGATAAAAACTACCGTCTACGTGATCTGACACCAAGCAGCGACGCTCACACCACCTAACAACACATTTATTGATGATATGTCTCAGTACTGGACTCATATATTTGTGAGAAACATGAGTTTGTTGACGTTAGCACTAGCAGCTAAGAGAGGCTAACTTTACGGAGGGAGGGTGTATTAATATCCGTTATTTCCTCTTTGACATCGCTCATTTTACAGGTTATTCATGTGAGAATCAACGCTAAGAATCGTTTACCTTTGACTTTAGAGTTAAGGAGTGAAAACAGGCACAATAACTGTGAGAAAAGCAGTTAATCCAAACGTCAAGTCTTCTTTTTCCTCCTCCTCTCTCTAGAAATCAACACAGGGAACAGCGAACTTCACTGTTTCCGGTTCCGGTTAGATGTCAGAGAGAGCTGATTGGACGAAATTCCTGTCAGTTATATCCGTATGGTTTAGACCCGCCTCTCTCACCTAGATGTGCATGGAGAAGGTTCTGTGACCAGCAGCCCCAATTTCCAAGATTAAGCGAAAACTTAAATTATTGGTTTAATAATATATTTGATTGTATTTGCACTGTATGCATAATCACATAGATGTTTGTAGGTGTATTATATATTGTTATATAAATATCAGGTTATTGTATATATGACAATAACCTGATATTTTCAGGTGGAATTTCATTCATTCATTCATTCTCACTGTACAATATCATTTTCCACTTGTGCAATTTTATTAATAGTCTGTTTAATGTCAATACTGTATATGCTGCTCCTATTTTTATGCTTCCTTCTATTTAAATGGTTAATATTTTGTTTCACTTTGTTTAGCTCTTTTTTTTACTGTGTTAGCTGATGCATCTTGTTTTTTGCACTATCCCCTTTGCTGCTGTACACTGCAAATTTCCCTAATGCGGGACTAATAAAGGAATATCTTATCTTATCTTATCTTATCTTATCTTATTATGTTAATATAGGTTTTTTTTTTAAGGCAAGGCAGCTTTATTTGTATAGCACATTTCAGCAACAGGGCAATTCAAAGTGCTTTACATAAACATTTAAGAACATTGCGACAAAGTGCAAAAGAACATTAAGACATAAGTCATAAAAACATAAAAACATTTAAGATTAGAAAATAAAAACAAGCTAAAAATAAAAGCTAGGATAGAAGTTAAAATAGAATATAACACACAAGAGTAAAAGCTCTAGTGCAGTATAAGATCATTATCTGGTTTAATAAAAGGCAGCAGCAAACAGGAAAGTTTTAAGCTTTGATTTAAAAGAACTCAGAGTTGGAGTTGGTCCTGCAGTTTTCTGGAAGCTTGTTCCAAATATTTGATGCATAAAAACTGAACGCTGCTTCTGCATGTTTAGTTCTGACTCTGGAGACACTAAGCAGACCTGATCCAGATGACCTGAGAGGTCTGGATGGTTCATAACATAGCAGAAGATCAGAAATGTATTTTGGCCTAAACCATTTAGTGCTTGTAAACCAGCAGGAGTATTTTGAAATCAGTTCTCTGAGAGACAGGGAGGATTAAAGAGAAACTCCACATTCAATTATTGTTTTAATAATATATTTTACTGTATTTGCACTGTATGCATAATCACATAGATGCTTGTTGGTGTATTGTGTTAATTCAGGTTATTTTTCCAGCAATACATGATACACCTTTGCTGCTCAAAGCTAGTTTGTATGCATCTCCCTGAGGCTGAAAGGTTATAGACAAAGCTATAGAAAATGAATGGATGGATTGTTTATTAGTAAACCTGAAAAATTATATTCTGGGGTGTAATCCAACATATTTGATGGGAGGTACCCACTTCTTTACCCCTGTGACACACTCATCTTTTAATGACACAAAAAATTGTTTCATTGGACCGTCGTTACACAGCTGAATAACCAGTAAATAAATAAAATAAAAGGTTAAATAATGTTTACTGCTGACACTCACCACTAGGGCTGTTCTAAAGCTTTCAGACATACATTAACACACAGTAAATGGAGTTTGCTCAATTGTCATGGAACTGTAGATGTTCAAATTTCCACTCTTCTGAGGACTTCAATGACTTCTCATCTATACTGGCCAACCAACATTTACTTAAATGTATTTTTAAATGTTTTATTAAACTAATAGCCAACATGGACGAGAAGAACTTAAAAGTGCTCAGAAAAATCTCAACATGCTTACCATCCCTTGATGTGTGGAGAAAGTTGAATTAAAATCACTGAATGAGAGTTTTGCTGTTGCGTGTGCAGAATAGTTGCATTATTTATCCCAATTAGGTGACCATGGGGACATTTTCTTCATTATTAGTGCAGATTTACTTTTTAAAATGCAGATAACTAAACCAGTCAAATACAGCACAGACAACAATGGCCTTCCAGCCTGAGACAAAAAAAACATTCTGTTTACAAACCCATGTGTGTAGCCTTAATTGCAAGTGATGAATTGAGGTGATCCTGACTCTGGCTTATAGGTTTAAATTGAATTTGAATTTCTTACTGTTTACTACTGCTTTTCTTCTATGTTATGTGGTTCATATGAGTTTTAGCATTTCTTCAATGCACTGGACTGGTTATTTTATTTAACTAATGTGTGTGTGGATGACTTCATCATGTCACAGTCCTTAATGACGTGGTGTCCCACAAGGTTCATTACTTGGACCACTTACAGTCCCTCAGACGGGATGACATCTCCTGCCAACGTTACGCTGAGCACACACAGTTTTCTTAAACTGAAAAAATTGGACTCAACGAATATAGCTTACCAATGTTATGTTTACAATGCCCTCTTTAAGATTTAGAACAGCTCTGGTATGTATGTTGGGATTGCTGAACTGTAGAGCTTTTAGTTGTTTAACTTTATCTTGTATCTTCTTGTTAGAATTGATTTAAGCTGTTGTTATCCTTCTGAACTTTTGACCCCTTATGGGTGGGAACACAGCTGGAGGTCTTGGAAGGATCTGGCTGAGTCAGTATCATTACTATAAGAATGTTTTTTTTTACATTTGTGCATAATGGAAATGAACATTATTATGTATAGCATCACTGGTGTGGTGATTTATTATTGTTTATTTATTTATTGATTGATGATCTGCCTTTTTTATTTGCTCTTTCTTGATTTTGAATCATGCACGTTTGTTCTGAAAAGTATTAACACATAAAAGATGATAATAAGTATATATGTATGATGATTATCATTAACATTAGTAAACTGTTTCTATTTGTATTTCTGTACATACCTGATCTCATGCAAAAGTCACTCTTCAAAGATTTGATTCCAGCTAGAGAAGACGTTGCCGAATCATTTTTTATCAGTTTTTACAAATATTCAAACTAGGTTGACATGTATAATAAAATTGAATCTAATAATTGCACAACAAGAAAGACTACTTTTTAATGTCAACCCCTTGTGCATTTAAATGGGATGGACTAAGTATTAGAAAGAAAACAACACTGTCACACACACCTCTCTGACAAGGTCAACAAAATGTGAACATGATAAGCTTTACTTCACTACACTCATTTGTGCCCCAAGTGAAACAAGTGTTACTTGACCATGTTGGTGCATTAGCTTCTGTAGAATCAAAAAATAAGCCTAATAATGTCTGTAAAGCTGCATTCACAGTGAGATTTTTATTAAAATAGTACAAGCTGCAGAAAAGTCAAAGATCCCAAAAAATGTGGATATAATGGTCAAGTCAACTAGGAACTTCCACCTAAAAGAAAAGTGCATTTTAAAAAATTAAATTTGTATTTTAATACATATATTACTGCTATTTATTCCTGATTAATTTACTCATTGTGCATGTGTTTTTTTATTTTTGGAGTTTTCATACACTAATACAATAATTTGCTTTATATATTTGACTTGATACTTATTTAGATTTTGTAGCCATGTATAAGTATTTATTATCATTATTATTATTATTGCACTTTTTTCAACAAACTGATGACTTATATCATCTGTCTTTTTATTGGCTGAACGAATAAAGGCTTTAAAAGCACGAGCATGGAGACAGAGGCAAATGGTTTGATCAATAAGATGTGATTGGGCCTCGCTCGGCTATATATAATACTGTAGGCTCACCATGTTGAATACTCTCCATTCAGAGTGTATCGATAACACGTCTGAGACAAATTAACCAGCAATATCGAATTTCATAAAGACTTTGAGATCCAGATGTTTCTTTGCTGTAATTATCTCATATTGATATTAAAGTTTTTTTTCTGACAGAAATTAAGCAGCCAAAAAAAAAAAAGATTATGAGCCACAAAATGTTTTTAAAAGACACATTTCATGGAGGCTGTGCCAAATTTATCCCACCGTATTTATGACATTAAAAGAGACAGGTCTCTTCAAATTGCCTTTTCATAATGAACACATTTACCGAAGGTAATTAATATATAAACTATCCCGATTTGTCACTTTGATTTGTATTTTAGTTAATTGTGAAAGTAATTACAGAGCAAATTAACAGCTTTCAGGAAAGAGCAGGGTTTTAGGGTCTGGTTCCATCTTGGGTGCCTTATTAATTTTCTCTCCCCTAGATGTGATGAAAAGGAGCGATAAATCTCGGTGATCGGTGAAGGGCCAATACTAAATGGCTCCATATTTCACTTCTGCTTTAATAGAAATATTCATGCGGGTCCCTTAATGAAATTAAACCCTCGATGGAGACGAGGAAGCAGCAAGAGCCCAGCTCTTATAATAATAATCATCATCATACAGGAGGCTGATAAAATGCCTTTAATTGATGAGAGAAGTACAAAATAAGACTTCCATTTTGGCCACTCATTTCGGCTAAATGACCAGAGGTGAAGATGTTATTAAGCTCCTCAAAATATCATAATAATTTTAATATCCTACCACCTCTCATGGCTCAAAGTGTGTCCAAATTATGATTTTTTGTCATTATAATTTAGAAAGGTCAAATAAAAATGTCTAGAAATATATTTCTGTTAAAAAAAAAGATAATTTCAGGAACATTTAGAAGTGCAAGAATTGGAGCATGTTATAATTTGGGGACTATATCAACAGCTTTTGCACCATTTTCACCACATAAATAAGTTTTAGTGGCAAAAAGCATATTAGTGACTCTCTCTGTCTCCCTTCTTCTCTTTCTATTTTTTCCTCCACGTTTCCTTGCAGGCCCAAATCAATATTATAATAATAATCATCATACAGGAGGCTGATAAAATGCCTTTAATTGATGAGAGAAATACAAAATAAGACTTCCATTTTGGCGACTCATTTCCAGAGGTGAAGATGTTTATTAAGCCCTTACAATATCATAATAATTTTAATATCCTGCCACCTCTCATGGCTCTCTGTGTGTCCAAATTCTTTTTTTTATCATTCTAATTTAGAAAGGTCAATTAAAAATATCCAGTAATATATTTCTGTTAAAAAAGCTTATTTCACAGCTAAAGACCCAACAACCATGTTGGAGGCTCTGTGTCAATCTGGAGGCCAACCATACCCATGTTTTCTGGAGCTGCACTAAACTAAAGCCTTTCTGGAATAATGTAAATGTAATGACATTATGGGATATGGTATTCCAAACAATTGTGCTGTAATGTACCTAGGGAACATTGAAGAGGTTGTGCATAGAGCAGATAGACTTGTTATTATATTGTTTAACTTGCACCAACAAAACCAAAGCAAATTCCTAGTGTATACCTCTTAACACCTGGAAATAAACACGATTCTCATTCTGATTCTGATTCTGATTCTGATTCTGATTTTAATTCTGATTCTGATTCTGATTCTGATTCTGATTTGTAGAAGTGCAAGAACTGGAGCATGTTATAATTTTGGGACTATATCAACAGCATTTGCACCATTTTCCCACATAAATAAGTTTTAGTGGCAAAAAGCATATTAGTGACTCTCTGTCTCCTTTCTTCTCTTTCTATTTTTTTCTCTCCATGTTTCCATGCAGGCCCACATCCCACCCCACATCAATCTCCCAGTTATCATTCTGTAATTGGTCATGATCATCAAGGTCCACAATTAAATGGCGATCCTTTACTAGAAAACTACCCGGTGACTTGTTGATTTCCCCCGAGCAAATAAACGTCCCCGGAGTGCGGTTAGCTGATGAATTGACAAAAACTAATCAGCTTTATTGGTAGACAGGTTAAGGGCAACTGGGTGTCAATAATTCTCATTTTGACCTCCTCTTCCATTAACTTTAAGTGGCTTATTAGACCGAAGTCACCCAGAGCCACGGGCCTATTATCTTCATCTCTCCTCATCACACTTCAGGGCTTTCAATTACTACAGGGTTTCTGCTGCTCGTTGCTCCAGGATTGGGCCTGAATCTGACTTTTTTTTTTTTTTTTTTTTTGCTCAAAGTCTTTTTATTGGTATTCTGTACAAAATCCAATAAATAATTGTATAAACAAATATCCCCATCCCTATAACAATATTAGCAGAGTTAATTTCATAAACAATTACATTTATATATATAAATGAATTAAATCCGATAGCAACATAAATGAAACATATACCAAACAAAAAAAAATATATATATATATATATATAAAAAAGAGTAAAAAAAAAAAGGAAAGGACCAAAAAAAACTCAGCAGAATAAGTAAATTAAAAATAATAATAATGATAAATAAAAAAATAAATAAAAAAATAATAATAATAAATAGTAAAAAAAACTAAGTATAGTTTTTATATGAATCTGACTTGCCCTTTGTGATATTTTCATTTAATAAGAAAAATACCAACAATAGTGTCTGTATTACAGAAGCTTATTGGAGATAATCTAATTTTAATGTACGAAAAAAAGTCTGAAAACCAAACTTGGTTTGCTGATGTTAGAAACAGTGAGGGTTCAACCTATAATCAATTTGGTTCTACAGCTCATTTACTATTTCCTATTTGTTATAAATAACATGTTTTTTATCCTCAATTTTCAGGTTAAAGTTGAACAAAATATAGTTCAACGATCTCCTGAACCATGACAGCTCCAAGATAGATCACCCCTCTTTTTTTAAATTAATTTGCAGTATTATTATTAGACTATATTAAGGGAAGAGGCAAAAACATCGTTTTTCATGCACTGATCAATTTTGAGATTTTTGCTTTTTTGCTAACATGTCTTCTATCAGACTAGTGGAAAGAAAACATCCAAAATACACATTTAGGTGTTTATTTTACTACTTTGTCTATTTGCGTCTGTAGATTTCTCCTAAATTCACCCAAAGTTAAACAATTTCTGAATATTCGTAATACAAAAAAAGAATCGTCTTAATGTAAGGAATCAACTGGTGTCTGTATTACAGAGGCTTATTGGAGATAATCTCATTTTAATGTACGAAAAAATGTCTGAAAACCAAACTTGGTTTGCTGATACATCATGTTAGAAACAGTGAAGGTTCAACCTATATAATCAATTTGGTTGTACAGCTCCATTATGAGAGAGAGGCCAGTCTGTCGCCTTCAGCTTTGGAGAGCGACAGAAGGCTTTTACTTCAATTTCCCTGTTGGCCTCACATGGAGGGTGCTTCGGCTCAAGATGTTCACTTTTACGCACGACTATATATTTATTTTTATCTGCCATCTAAATTCAATAAGTGAAGATGAGCCTGACAACCACTCACATCACCCCGTTAGGACTGAAGATTCAGCTTTACATTAATGGATAGACACTTATCCAACATGATGTGGCCTGTACTGTCATTTACTATTTCCTATTTGTTATAAATAACATGTTTTTATTCTCATTTTTCAGATTAAGGTTGGACACAATGTAGTTTAACCATCTCCTGAACCATGACAGCTCCAAGATAGATCACCCCTCTTGTATAAATTAATTTGCAGTATTATTATTAGACTATATTAACAGGCAAAAACATCGTTTTTCATACACAGATCAATTTTGAGATTTTGCTTCCATAACATGTCTTCTTGACTAGTGGAAAGAAAACAACCAGAATACACATGTAGGTGTTTATTTTACTACTTTGTCTATTTTCGTCTGTAGATTTCTCCTAAATTCACCAAAATGTACCATTAGATAATGTCCAATTTGCACAATTAAACATGAAATTTCTGAAAACTTGTAATACAAAAAAGATTTGTCTTGATGTAA
Source organism: Adelosebastes latens (assembly GCA_916700685.1). NCBI lineage: Eukaryota > Metazoa > Chordata > Actinopteri > Perciformes > Sebastidae > Adelosebastes > Adelosebastes latens. The sequence continues at coordinate 81,888 of CAKAKR010060655.1, forward strand.
GGAATCAACAGGGGAAGTTTCATGGTGATATCTATTAGTTAAAATATTTACCTTATTCACCTGTAGTGTCTCCCATTAAAGTAACAATTAAGGAAAATTATCTGGACCATTTTGCATTTTTTCATATCAAGAAAATTGTGAAATTGAATTTCTGAATTTCTTTATTTTATATGATGGACATCCTGGACTGCAGATGTTTAATCAAATGTTACTAAATCTGTTCTTGTGACCTTGGTCAGATTGGTGATGTATACAGTAAAAGCCAATCCCCCCCCAAAAAAAAATGTACAGCACACTCACTCCTGTAATCATAAAGTCCTCATTTAGTCACCTTTATTGTACTATTTATAGATTTTAAGGGCTGAGAGAGAGCCAGGGTAAAATGCATTTCATTGCATTTCACTGTACACTGTACTTTTAAATGCATATGACAAATAAACTTGAAACTTGAAACTTGAAACTTGAAACTTGAAACTTGAAACTTGAAACTTGGAAACGTTTACTCCATTGTTAGTGAAGTGTATAGGCCAAAAATAACATCCAGTTATAATTGATCAAAAAAACTTGTAGTGTCTCCCCTTAAAGTAACAATTAAGGAAAATGATCTGGAACATTTTGTATTTTTTCAAGTCAAGAAAATTGTGATATTGAATTTTTTAATTTCTCTATTTTATGTGATGACATCCTGGAGTGTTTGTGGCTGCTGATGTTTAATCAAATGTTATTAAATGTGTTCCTGTGACCTTGGTCAGGTTGATGATGTATACAGTAAAAAAAATGTACAGCACACTCACTCCTTTAATCATAAAGTCCTCATTTAGTCACCTTGGAAAGTGTTTACTCCATTGTTAGTGAAGTATAGGCCAAAAATAACATCCAGTTATAATTTATCAAAAAACTTGAGTTTGTGTGCGTCATTTTCCTGTAATAGTAATAGCTCTAAAAGCAGTGAGTGCAGCCAGCAGCGTGCAGAGAGGCGTTGTGACGCTTGGTTCAGGTTCAGCCTCCTGCAGACGGCTGCACCAATCACCTCCATCTGACTCCCAGAGACTAAGTGTCACAGTGAGCTCCTCTCTCTCTCTCTCACACTCCTCTCTCACACATCTCAACTTTAGCAGAGGCGATAAGGACGCAGCACCCAAAAAATGGAGAAATCTAAAAACTTTCGCATTGACGCGCTTTTAGCAGTCGATACACCCAAAGTGCAGACCTCTCCTCTGGCTCTGGTGACTTCCATGTCCTCCTCCATCTCCAACCAGTCGTCGTCTGGAGGCTCGGAGATGACCGGTGCAGAGTCTTTACGCACGGAGACACCGTCTCCACCGAGGATCTCCAGCTGTGGGTTGATTCCTAAGCCTGGTTTCCTGAACAGTCCGCACAGCATGCTTGGATTACATCCGCAGAGCACCGCAGGGATCCCCGCACAGGCTCTCTACGGACACCCCATGTACACCTACTCTGCAGCAGCCCTGGCAGGCCAACACCCAGCCCTGTCCTACTCCTCCTATCCACACAGCTCCCATCACCACCACCACACTGATCCCATCAAACTGACAGCCAGCACCTTCCAGCTGGACCACTGGCTGAGGGTCTCCACAGCTGGTATGATGCTGCCCAAAATGTCAGACTTTAACTGTAAGTAGATGTTTTTATTCTGGCATTTTTCTGCAAATAAATCATATAATAATAAGAAATTAATCTTTGGTTATGTATGGTGACCCAGGCTGATCTAGAAATGTGTGATCCAAAAAGTCTGCTTTATGTGTTTTATTTTGCTAATAAATATTATTAATAAATATCTCTAATAAATATCTCTAAATAATAAATAAACCTGATATACGCACTGTCACTGGCCTAGTACTTTTTAAATCTAAACTCAAGACTTTTTCATTTAGATTGGCTTTAATACCTAGTAGCCCGGTGACATTTTTCCTGTGCTTTTTATGCACCTTTTTATGATATGTTATGTTTTTATTCCTGTTATTTCTTGATGTAAATGTAAAGCACTTTGGGTACCTTTTGGTTATTGTAAAGGGCTATACAAATAAATTTTGATTGATTGATTGATTGTAAGTAGCTGTTTTTATCCGGGCATTTTTTCTGCTCTTTTTTTTTTACTCCAAATAAATCATATAATAATAAGAATTTAATCATTGGTTATGTATGGTGACCCAGGCTGATCTAGAAATGTGTGATCCAAAAAGTCTGCTTCATGTGTTTTATTTTGCCAATAAATATTATTATTTATTTTAATTTTTTTCTTTTAACTTATACTTTTATATTCTTTTTTTTTGTTTTAATCTTATGCACTTTGTGCTCTTTTATCTTGCTTTTATATACACTGTTAAGAATTTCCCAGTAAAATAACAGTAAAGAACTGGCAGCAGGGTTGCCTTTATGTTACTGTAAAATTAACATTATTATACTGTCGCTGAAATTTACAGCTTTGTACTGTTAATGAAAAATACAGTTTGAACTGTTGTTTCCTATTAATTTCACAGTATTTTACAGTTAATTTACTGTTTTTACATTATTTAGCTGTTTTTCACCTTTCTTTTACATTATCTTACTGATTTGTTTTAATGCACTATTTAGGTTGTATTTTTTACATACATTTTAATAAACATTATTTTTTGCCTAGATGAATAGACTTAGCAGGTTACAGACATAGGAATAGTCACACTAAATACAATTAAAGGCACTTGTTAGGAAAAAGGCTATAATAGACTTGTTGACACTTTTCCCAAAATGTCTGTCTAGAGCTGGCTACAAGTACAGAATGCAAACCATAACAACATGTGAGTGAAGAACAATAAAGCTAATCCACTGATTTTACAATCATGTACAATGTACAAGCCTCACATGTGCAGATCAGGTCCCAGAATTAAAAAATACTGCATGAAACTGTTACTGATGATACTTTAGACAGTTGATCAGCAGTAAAGTGCTGTTTTTTAAGAATGCATTATAGTTCAGTTAAAAAATGGCCTTTGAGCGTAATTTAACAGGTTTTTCTTTTGTATTAACAGTAAAGCACTGTTTTTAGCAATAACAGGTTAATACTGTTGAAATCCTGCTGTAAATTAACAGCAATTGTTTACAGTGTAGCTGTTTTTATTCGGGCATTTTTCTGCTCTCTTTTTTACTCCAAATAAATCATATAATAATAAGAAATTAATCTTTGGTTATGTATGGTGACCCAGGCTGATCTAGAAATGTGTGATCCAAAAAGTCTGCTTTATGTGGTTTATTTTGCCAATAAATATTATTAATAAATATCTCTAAAAAATAATGTTGGCCTACATGATGCTGCTGCTTCCTGTGACTCAGAGAGGCGTGGAATTCTTATTTTCTCATTCTTTTTTTAAATTTATGGCGCACATATTTCATATTATATTACATATTCTCATCGTCTGAATGAAGAGGCTGTCATGGAGTGATGGTTTTTCTAAGAGGAACTAAAATGGACAGATAATGGACAGTGGGAAAGTAGCAGAGGAGTGTGAAACCCACAGTCGACATGCTATTTGCTCACCAGATACTGCCTTTTTTGTTTCTGCTCGTTTTAACAGATTTGTTCAAAATGGAGAGGCAAATAGCTTCTCTATGGACATATTCATAAGTGGATGACCTTGTTGCTTTAAGCAGGGAGCACAGAGATGTAGAAAATGTATATTTTATTACACCATAACAACAGAGGGCTGTCAAGTTCCCTTCACAACATTAAAGTCTTTGAGTGCTTTATTATCAGTCACAAGCAGGCTGTTTGTTTTGCACATAAAATCTATTAATTTAGATATATTTTATGCCAGGAATTAATGAAAAAAAAAGCATATTTTTTAATGTTTTTATTTTAAATTCTTGCAGCTCAAGCTCAGTCCAACTTGCTTGGCAAGTGCAGAAGACCAAGAACTGCATTCACAAGTCAGCAGCTGCTGGAGCTGGAGCATCAATTCAAGCTGAATAAGTACCTGTCACGACCGAAGCGCTTTGAAGTGGCAACGTCCCTCATGCTGACAGAAACTCAGGTAATATTTTTCATAGCGATGACTGGTTTTTACTACTTAATTACCCTGTTTGAAGCTTTGAAAAATTTGAAAAAAATGACAGTTTGCTTGGTTACATTTTATGCAAATAACTGAGAAATTATGATGAAATCTCATTCATCTTGATCCCGATTCTCACTGTTTTAGAATTTGTCCAGAAGTTGTTTTCAAAATTCTCCAGTTTTTTAAAATTAAAAAACAAAATTGCATGTGCATATGGCAATTAAGTCATCCCATTGATATTTTATTTTCATTTGATTCAAGGGATTTTAAAACACAAAATACTAGATTAAATCACATTTGAGGAATGTTTTCGGTGTAGGATAATTGCAACACCTCAGAGGTCAATATCAGGTGCACTGGTGACCTTTACTCAATCTTTTTTTTTTTTAAACAGAGTTTATTTCTGAATTTTGTTAATACAACTCTGACTATCCATTGCACAAACATTTGGACTGATAGATATCCTACCAACTCCCCACCCCCGACAATACCCAGAGGGCACTCAAAAGAAAAAAACAGGTGTACAAAAATAAATATAGATAAATAAATAGATAAATAAATAAAATAAAAAATAAAAATAAAAATAAAAATAAAAATAAAAATAAAAAAATAAATAAAAATAAATAAAATAAATAAACATAAATAATGATAAATTGTTAGGGGTCTAGGACAGTACACCCTATCATCTAGGGCACTGACATGCATAAAACAAGCACAGGATGAAATATTCATGGTCAAATGGACCTTTACGCAATCTTTACGCATATATTACGCACAGGTGTAGCCTCCTTCTTTTTTCTATTTAAAACCACTTAACAACTTTTACTTTACAATACTTTTTAACAATTATTTTCCTTGAAAAACTTGCATGGGCAAATGGCAATTAAGTCATCCCATTTATATTTTATTTTCATTTGATTTAAGGGATTTTAAAACAAACAATACAAGATTAAATCACTTTTTTAAACAGGAATGTTTTCAGTGTTTACTTTACTTTACTTTTTTTTTTGCTCAAAGTCTTTTTATTGGTATTCTGTACAAAATCCAATAAATAATTGTATAAACAAATTTCCCCATCCCTATAACAATATTACTGCACCATTAAATAAGCAGAGTTAATTTCATAAACAATTACATTTATACATATAAATGAATTAAATCCGAAAGCAACATAAATTAAACATATACCAAACAAAAATAAATAAATAAATAAAAAATAAAAAAATAAAAAAAATAATTAAAAAAAAGGAAAGGACCAAAAAAAACAACTGAAAAATACGTAAATTAAAAATAATAATATAAAAAAAGGGATAAGGAATGTTTTCAGTATAGGATAATTGCAACACAGCCGAGGTCAATATCAGGTGCACTGGTGACCTTTACGCTCTCTTTACGCATATATTACGCACAGGTATAGCCTCCTTCTTTTTCCTGTTTAAACCACTTAACAACTTTTACTTTACTTTACTTTTTAACAATTATTTAAAAAAATAAAATATATTTATAAATGATATTTATTATTTCTCCTCTCAGGTTAAAATCTGGTTCCAGAACAGACGCATGAAGTGGAAGAGGAGTAAGAAGGCCAAAGAGCAGGCCGCCCAGGAGGCCGAGAAGCAGAAAGGCAACAAGGGCAACCAGGAGAAATCTGACGAGCAGTCGGACTATAAGAGCAAGACAGACTCTAAAAACGGCAGAATAAGAGACTTTAGAGACAGTGACGACGACGAGGGCGAAAATTTCCTGTACAACTCGTCAGACTGCTCCTCGGACGACGAGAGGAATCAAACCAGTGACATCAGTCCGCAGCCCTGAAGCTGCAGCTGAAGGTGGAGATCTCCATTTGTAATGACTATTTGGGGGGATTTTCTCCATAAAAAAATGTGGTTGCATGTAACCCAATCACCTCCATGGAATTAATGAGCATTTGTTTGTCATGAAAAGAATAAAATTTAGGTCAAGAATTGATGATCTTGGTTGGTAAACCAGCAATAAAGCAGGAGGTGTTATAATAAGAGCATTCAGCACTCTGTAAACTGTGACATGTTGCATGGTTTATATGTGAAAAGCTGTAAACTGGCTCAGGACTTTGCAATATTTCTCCTGCTATGATGGTTAGTTTGTCAACATTTCAATCATAATTCAAACTACAGTAAATAATCCGCTGTGTTATTTTGACCATATTTTGTTCTTCGTGATATTCCCTATACTGTGTCATATCACGCTGAATAAAAAATGTTATGTTTATTTTTCTATACTGTATTTATAAAACATCCCAGTGCATGCTAAATTATTGTTTAGCGTCTCTCTTGGTGCAAACAATGTGAAATAAAATGTTTTTATATAAAAACCTAAAAAAAGAAAAGTTGGCATTTGTAATTTTTTTTTAAATTATTTTTTATTTGGAGACAAGAGTGTTTCCATTTCTTTTCTTTTTTTTATGTAATTTTTTAATAATAAAAAATATAGTCCCTTTTTCCTCGCAGTAGTCTCAGCGCGGATGGATCAGATGCGAACAGAGAGGCTCGTGTTTTGCTCCTTGCTCTGACAGCTCGGGTCATGGGAATTACTGTTAATAGAGCTGTCGGATGTGTGCAAACGTGCAGTGAGAGCAAACAGTCAGACGGAGGAAACATTTCACACCACACTAGCAATGGGCTCGCATTAATAAACCCTTTTAAACAGCTTGTTGAGCGACAACTTGGCTGCTCAGGGACTATTTTCAGGGCTGAAATCATTTGAAGCTTATTTAGCCTAAAGAAAAATATATTTCTTGTTGTTTTTAATTGATAAAAAGGTTAAATAATATTCTACTAATTTGTTACTAGTCCCATAACCTACATGTTCTGTCAACTCTTATTTTGCTAAGTTTTTGCATTGGCATTCTTGATGACTGTAAACCAGAAATAATGCAACAATGATGAATTATAAACACATACTGTATGTAAATTGTGTTATGTGTTCAAGAAAAATAAGAGTGCACTTCCTCAAATGCAGACAAAACATCACATCAGTCTACTTTTCCTACCTACACAAAACATGTATTTATTCAGGGTGTGTTATTAACTAATATGTTGAATATGATATTCTTTCAGTCTAGACTTTTATTTTAATATCTTTTGATTACAAATGTGACTGGACCGGTTTAATAACTCATCCGTCCATGGTTTACACCGTGCGTTGGAACAGAAGTCCACAATATGTTCTTGTTCCCATTATTCCCGCCGTCATTAGCGTTAAACTATATAGCAGGTTGACTGATTATGTGCCATTTGTAACAGGATTACTGAGCGATCCGCTGGTTATCTTCAGCTGTTTGCTTTAGCTTTAGCAGACTAAAATCAAAGTTCAGCTGAGGGTCAAACCCAAACAGAGTACACCAGGTAAAGCTGGTGGCAACTGGCTGGCTCACGGCTGCAGACAATGGCCAGTGTATGGACTGCACAGTGGGCCTATTGATCCCACTATCTCCACCTTTAACTGACACATTCTTAAGTTTTTCTCCCAGCGGTCTCCATCATTTCTAAATAAAAACACCACTGCTACTCAAAGGTGTTTTTGTCATCAAAATCATCTTAAATGTTACATGTAATTAAAACAACTCTCCGAACATGAGGCTACAGTGAAGGACATTTCCTCTGGTTGACCTTGGTGGCCCATTCCTGACCTCCCAACGCGCTCCAGCCTCAGATTGATTACGGCCGCGCCGATGGAGCTAATTAATAGGAGCAAGTATCAAATGTAACAGAACGACTCTGCTATGCTAACCACGCTGGTGTCAGCGAGCGAACGGAAGAGGATAGACTCGAGGCTCCCCGGGTCATTTCATCAGGGTGTGCAAACACAGAATGAACGACACCACCGTCTATTCTCACTGCTCTTGTTTGTGTCACACTCACTGCAAGCCAAGTGGAAATATCAACAGAAATACAAATATTCACTAATCAGCTGTGTTTAAGGCTGAGAAAGACTTTATTATGATGTGCTTTATTTTGTGTAGGAGTGTAAATAGACTCAGTAAAGCCCAGAAGAATGGTTCCAGGTGTACAGTACGAACTCGACAATATTAACTCTTGCTGTACACTGCCTCCATGAGGGCGGTCGCAGAAAAAGAACAGAAGAAAAAGAAGAAGAAGCGGTTGCAAGAGAAAACTGAGCCTTTCTCTCTATAAAGGAATCAAAGCTTTCGGCAAAATGTCTGATTTATTGAGGCGTTTATGAATGATGTTTAACAAACTGTTACACTCCAAATATACAAGCACCATTATTTATTTGGGAAGTGAAATATATAAAATCTCCAAGGTATTGCTATCAAATTGTCATGAAGCAAAATATGCCCTGTATTAAAATAAGAGCTAAGACTGGTGTGTCTCTAAAGGTATCTGTATCTTCCATTCCATTTAAAAATCATGGTAACAATTATGTACAAGGACTCCCCAAAGCAAAGGCATTAATTTAATATCAAAAACATATTTATTCTTCTTTGAAGAAAACTGCAGGTTTGGGTTCTTTGTGTTAATTCCTACTTACAGGCGTTCTCCTGTTCCACAGTTCTGTTATGTACGTCTGTTTCTGGTGTGTGTGTGTTCGTGTTTTACAGTTTGATTTTGGCCTCTTTGGCCTCCATGGCTCTAGTGGCGACCTGGGCGCGCTCCAACAGCAGCGCTGCTTGCTCAGCTGGTCCCTGTGACTGGGCATTCTTCAGCAGGAAGTGGCTGATGAAGAGCTTCAAGCCCTCCCGCAGCATTCCTAGCTTGGGAATTCCTGAAATCCTGGTGGATGGGAGACAATGAGGGACATTGAAGTCAGACGTTCACAGAGAAGTTTGTTTTACAACATGTCGGCTAATAGAGGTTAACACTGCTGAACAGGTAAAATAGGCTTTCTAGCCACACTAGTGGATGGCAATTTTGCTCTCTACGCCATATTGTTCAGACCGAAAGACATTCGTTGTTTCCAGAGGATGAATCTTACTGACTCTGGTCATCCCCTGACTTTTCATCTAGCGCCACCATGAGGTCAAATACTGTCCGATACCTTGGTTTATAGCCAAATACCTGCAAAACTAAGGACATTCCCACTAGGAATCCATTGATCCATCAAGCTGGATCGATTCAATGATCAAAGATCCAACATCATCGATGCAAAGTGAAGACATCGATAGACATCATCATCTTTAAGATATGCCTTTATTTTGAAATCCCCATGGCACGTCTGTGTCACCATTTCCGTACAAGTGCACCTCCTTCCAACAGAGCCCAGTAATAAAATGGTAAAATCATATTTTAGTTGCTTTTGTGAGTTGATATAAATGTAAATTATTGTGCTAAATGGACATATGATATTGTCTCATATCGATCGCAAGTCCCTGCATTGAATCAAAATCGTATCGTGGCAGATTTTGTGATATCAGAAAATATCGTATCGGCGTCTAAAGAACTGTCATAATATCGTATCGTAGCCAGTCTCAGCTGAACTTGTTTAGCTGTGTTTATTGCTAATTACCCAATGTTAGCATGCTAAAAAAGCTAAACGAAGGTTAACATAATACTTGCGAAACATCATCATGTTAGCATCGTCACTGGGAGCATGTTAGCATGAACCTCAAATCACTGCTGTGCCTAGGTTTTTCAGTGCGTCTTATTTTACATTCATTTACATTAGGACTGCGATTTTGAAAAAATATTTAATTGCGATTATTTTGACTGACATTGCAATTGCGATATGATTTGCAATATTAGAGGGAATGATAATTTTGTATTATTTAATTGTATTAAAATGATTATGGTGTGATTTTTGCAGGCAGGGATCTGTACCAAACAAACATGTTTTCTTAAGTCTGTAGAATATGATGTGTAGGCCAGGACATCTCTGCAGCATGACAATATTTAATTTAAAATGGTATTTTAAAACACATTTCGCTTTTAACAAATATTGGGATTTCCTCCTCATCCTGTGATTTGAAAATGTACATGTTTAAAATCTGCAAGCCTCTAAGAAGTAAGTGTATGTATGCACAATGAATCTCACCTTCCAAATATGCTGGCTAGCTCCTCAGGCTCAACGTCTTTTAGCAGCTTGGTGAGCACCTGACGCAAGAAGCGCACCGTGGGCTTATCTAGTTCCCCAAACTCTATTACCTGAACAGAAAAATAACAGAGGTGACCGTGATGAATATGTTAATTTGCGACATTAAATATATAAAAACCTGCACACGACATGTCTCTTACTTTGAGTATGGAGAGCGAGAGGCACTTCCCCTGAAGGAAGCGGGTGACCAGCTGAACCAGGTTGTTAAAGGTGCTGCTGGGAAGGTTGGACAGCTCCCTGAATTTGTCCCATAGGCTGAACTGGAAAGTCATCTTGGAGAATACAGGACATCAAATTGAAAGACTGTACAACTGCGCTGAATGATACAATGATGATTCCCAACACAGTGGTGGAAACTATAAACAACAGCACAGGTAATCCTCTCATCCAGATGCAGTTTACATGTGAAAAGCAAACATTCCCACCAGCTCTGGTCGGAGCTCTTTGATGAGGACAATGGTCATCAGTCTCTGATACGGGACCGCGGACTACCTGGCAGCAAAGTAGGAAGTGTGGTCTCACCCCCATTGTTTGTAGTCACAGTTTGAGTCAAATAATATCAGGAGGTGAGAGGTGTGAGAGGCTCCCACACTGCAGAGGTGAACTACAGGCCACACGACGCAGGTCACACACAGTTTAAGAGACTGGGTGGTCACTCACATCCAGCAGCTAATGCAACCGTTAATGCAACTCTTTATATTTTCATTTATCATGATGAAACGTACAGCAAACTGGCCTCTCCAACTTTAAAACCACAATCCTTGATTGCAGTACAGTATCATTTCCACCCAATGATCTATTTTATAATAAGGACCACGCACAGAGTGTACCATGACTTTAAATGGTACCTTCATCATTTACTGAATCTGCAACGTTCATATAAGCAATGAGAGATTTACTTCCTTTAATGTGATTATTATAATTACTTGATCTGAGCGTTGACATATGTACAGGGCGGGAAAAGGGCATTATTAATATTATCAATTAGTCAATTTTAAGTAATTTTTCAAGCAAAAATGCAAAACATTCCCTGGTTCAAGCTGCTAAAAGTGGGAGGACTGGCTGCTTTTTCTGTCTTATGTGATAGTAAACAAAAATATCTCAATTTAATATCACCACATTGCGCTTTAGGAAATTGTATTTTTCATAATTTTCTGACTTTTATAGACTAAACGACTAAATAACCAAGAAAATAAACAGCATATTAACATATAATTTTAAAAGATATTTGCAATGGTGCAGCTTTTATATAGATAAAATAATATGGTACTGATCCTGCAAATTAGTTAGGAAGAAGTAATGAGATGCTGCTCTTTTAATATACCCCTTATTTTCTATTTACTGCTCTCGAGATAATTTCATGTGTTTACGTATCAAACAATTGTCTGGGAGAAAGACTGTTAATTGTAATTACTAATCTGATTGTAGTTATGGTGGTAGCCCATTAAGCTTTTGTGGAACTATTGATGATGTTGTGGTTGATAAGAGATGGAGATGTAAAGTATGGTCTGTTTATTTGAAAGGTTCTGTGTATGTGAGAGTAGTTTTATTTTTTATTCTCAGTCGTGGTGGTGTGGGTTTTACCAGCTAGAGTACCTGGAAGCGGCGATCGTGGGAGCAGAATTTCTCTCCCAGTACGGCGTAATAGGCATTGAAGGTTTTCTCCTGCAGACAGCAGTCCATCAGCACATGAACAATCTCTCTCTCCTGCTTGTCCTTCAGGCCCATCCTTCACACACAGCAAATAAAAGGCTTTAAAATACAGCTGGGCTACTTTAACATGTCATATATTTCCTTCCTATCTTTGGTTTACCAACTTAACATAGAGACACACTGTAGAGGTGAGTAACAAACCTGAGCAGTTTCTCGAATGCATCCAGGAAATCTTCGCTGGTCATTATCACACAGAAGATGTTTCTTCTGACCTCTGTGTTCATCCTCTGTTTCCTCGCCAGCTCTAAGACTTTGGCACTAAACTGAAACAAATAAAAATGACAACAGTAAAGTGAAAAACAATACACTCATCAAAGTGCTGACATTACTGAGTAATACCGACTAGACCTGGGTATCATTTTCAATTTTTCAATGTAAGTGCTGAAATGATGTTTACACCGTTTACATCAAAAGATGTCTGGCACCCATGCTGATCTGTACTGAGATGATTACTGTACACACAGTACTCTACCTGTCCTTCAGCAGTACTCTGTTTGGAGGTCGTGTTCCCTTGTTCGCCGATCATGGGCGCTCCGCTCCACGAGGAGCCGACTATCCACCAGCGGCCCACTTGCTCTGCTGCCAGGAGGTTGTCCAGAGAGACCCTCAGCTTCATGTCACTGCCTGCTGCACGCCGCTGGATCTGAGCGCCACATTTAACCAGAGTTAGACATAAGTGCACTCAGGAGGCAAACGCCAGTTGTAAAATATTAAAGATGGACAAATTAGCAATCCTAAAGTAGGCAATTGTTAAAACAGCTAAACTGATGGTCATGATAAAAGCATCCCTAACACTCTGGACTTTTGGTCTGTAAAGGTGGTACTCTGGGGCCACCTGGTGGTACAAGTGGAAACTACATCTTGAAAGAATACAATAACATGTTCACTATGATGAATAATACTAGTGTCTATAAGCTACACAATAAAAATCTAAATTTGTGTTCACTAATGTAGGAAAATAAGAATATTTCAAACTTAATATGGTCATGTTGTGAAAATCACCCACCAGAGTCCTCTGCAGCTTCTTCAGTTTCTCCACAGGCTCAGGATCGTAGCCCGGGATCTTTCTCATGTCATTGTTCTTCAAAGCCAGCATGGTTTCCAGCATGAAACGCACCTGAGAACACGTGTGCACATAAGCTAATGTTAGATAAGCTTCCAAAATTGGAAACATAATTGGGAAATCTATTACAATTACACAATGCTGTTGCCAACACCAGACATTTGCATGCCTAGTAAATGAGTAGTTCTGTTTGCCCTACCCTGGTCTGATCCTGAAACTTCGACCCCGCGTCGCTGGCCTTGCGTTGGCCTTCAGAGATGAGCTCCTTGAGAGCCAGAGCGTCGTCCTTCCTCAGTACGAAGCCGACATTCCTCAGCACTAACAAAACCAGCTCAATGTCCTTCTCTGTGAAGGCTCCAACAAAACGTTTCAGGATGTCAAAGATGAGACCAGAATGCACCACCTGGAAGTTGTAGAGGTGACCGACGATGGAGACCAGGTTGTCGCACTCCTTGCTTTCAGTCGGGTTCTTGTACGCCTCGTCAAACTTGCGCACGACCGTCTCCAGAAAATGGGCTCCCACCTGGGAAATGATCGAAAGGGAATATTACAAACTTGTGATTCATGCTATAAATGGATTTATGCATGTTAATATCTATGGACGATGACATAATAACACCTCAAAATAGAAATAATGATAGGTTATTGCATTGTAAAACACACAATACACAAAAGTCAATGGTGAATCTAATGGATGTTCGAGGATCTTGATGTTCTTTGATGCCTCAAACTGTGTCGAAAGCCAACTCTTGGCTGCGGCAAATTTTACTGATGATCCTGTTTTAGGGTCATTTACAGGATGGAAAGTCAATACAACTGAGAGATAACAATCCTTTTACACTTTAAGCAAAGGAAGCCAAGGTGTTAGATATCACTTTCCAATTCATTAAAAGAGCATTAGCTTACAGTGGAGATGTGCTAAAGCAGCTAATCCCTTTGAAAAAAAAGCCTCTAATGAATAATCCAAGAGTTGATGTCAGTTCTCAGGTCAGTGGTTACTGTTTCTCACACACAGGCTGGTCAAACCAAAAACTACCCGACTCATGGTGTCACTCTTATCGGTGGATGAGACAGTGAACTGAAGGAAATGTCTCCAGAAAGTAAAACCTGTTTGATTAAGATCCATCCAAGCCAGAATTAAAGGGAGTTTAATGTTTACCTCTAACCCGACGGCGTGATGGAGGACGCTGACAAGCAGGACGTGCTCCATCAGTAGTCTGTCAGCCATCAGGGACGGGGTGACGCAGGCTGCTAGGAGCAACTCGGTTAGGGTGTCATTCATGTCCTTCCTGCTGCAGCTCATGTACAGCTCCTCCAGCTGACCGCTGATGGACGCCATGTTGGCCTCACTCAGCCTGAAGAAGTTGGAAAATGGATGAATTATCACTTTTAAAATAATTCCACTAGTAGTCTAGAGCAAACTCATGACCCAGCTCAGACCCAGCTTTCTTTTGTACAAATGCATTAATATTTAAAGGGTACATTCTGCTCTTCTCAAATGTGAGGACCTGCTTCTTTTATCTGTCTTATCTCACTGTAAAATTGATATCTTTGGGTTTTTGGACTGTTCCTCAGACAAAACTTGCAATTTTAAGACAACACCAGCGGTTAATAAAAAAACAAAAACAAGATGATGAAAATGATCGACATCCCCATATTCTGCTTGTGTAGGTCCTGATTCTACTAACACGCCTCATTTCTCACTGCAAATCAATTAGGGCTGCAACTATCGATTATTTTCATTGTCGATTAATCTGTTGATTATTTTCTTGATTAATCGATTAGTTGTTTGGTCTATAAAATGTCAGAAAATGGTGAAAAATGTCAATCAGTGTTTCCCAAAGCCAAAGATGACGTCCTCAAATGTCTTGTTTTGTCCACAACTCAAAGATATTCAGTTTATTGTCATAGAGGAGTAAAGAAACCAGAAAATATTCACATTTAAGAAGCTGGAATCAGAACATTTTTACTTTTTTTCTCTTTAAAAAATTACTCAAACTGATTAATCGATTATCAAAAATGTTGGCGATTAATTTAGTAGTTGACAACTAATCGATTAATCGTTGAAGCTCTTAAATCAACTGTGGATATTACAAAGCAGGACCCAGCTGAGCGTCTGGTGGCAATGGCAACTTTATCACACTCTTGTCAACTAGTGCTAAATATCTTGAAGATGAAGATAGACTTGCAGGTTTTATATGATTAAGAGGACTTGACAGGGCAACCTAAAACCTAGAAAAAACTAAATATTATTGGTTTATACAATATATGTCCTAAAGTGCATGATGCATCAGCAGAAAACGTCTTATACTTGATAGAAAGAAAAGGGGTAGGATTTTGATATTGACTCTTACAAACTGCATTTTCTTTGGCGTCTACTACACTGAATATACTCATGAAATCAAGTTAATGACTTCATAGGATTGTTAAAGCAAAGCTATGTAAGTAGCAAATGTGTAATTGTGAATGCTAAAACTATACGTAGCACAAGTAGTGACTTTAAACTGACTTAGTAACATAATTTACACATCAATATCTAATGCTGGCTAACATTAGTTAACATCAAGGTGAAGCAACAAAACCCCTTAAGTTAAATTGAGCAATGGTGTGTTTTATTGCTTATGAATACAACTTTTGTTTTGTAAGAAGGAGAATGTGTTATTTCTGTGCTGTGGTGAGACGGTTACCTGTTCACCAGGCCTTTCACATTCCTCTTCAGCTTTTCAAGCTCAGCTTTGCGTTTATCATCTCCGGCACTTCGCAAGTGAGGTGGCACATACTTGCCTGCTGCAGAGCTGACCTGGACATTGGAAGATGAAACATATAATTAGATCCATTATGCAGCATACAAGATGTCAAAGATATGACAATAATAAACAAATATTTCTGAACTCACAGTTTCTGATGTCTTTGTGTCAGGAGGAGTGTCTGCTTCTTCCTCTTTTTCTCCTTCATTTTCATCATCTGGGTCAGCTGCATCACTCTTATCCGGCTCATCCTCCATTTCCTCCTCCTCAACCATTTCACCATCATCATCATCATCCTCATCATCATCCTCATCCTCATTTTCATCTTCAAGTGAACCCATATCTTCATCACTGCCCTCACTCGCCATCTCATCTCCAGGTTCTTCATTCTCATCTCCAGGTTCTTCATTCTCATCAAGCTTTTCAAAGTTATCCTTGGCCATGTCCATGTCCTCATCATCATCATACATCCCCACAGCCGATGAGCCAGAGTCCAGCATACCAAGGATGTAATCAAGTCCATCAGCCACAAATGACTGAGGGAGAGTTTTCTTGTTTTTCCTCCTGTTTAACCCCAGGCACTTCTCTAGTTTCTTTATTTCTCTGTCCTCCTCTTCATTTGCCTCCAGAAGTGCCTTTTTTCTGGATTCTTGGAGCTTGTTGATTTTCTTGCCTGTCTTGGAGGATGATGGTGTTTTAGAGCTGTCTGATTTCTCTGCAGGATCACTACTGGACTTTGCTTTAGACACTTCTTTCTTTGCTTTCTTCTTCTTTATCTTCTTGGGCTGTTCAACAGCTGGTATTGCAGCGTTTTCACCATCATCAAGGGTCTTTTTACCCTCATAATAACTTTTCATATTGGCTTTTTTCATTTTTCTCTTTTCCTTCCTCAGCTCCTTTCTGCTTTTCTTTTTCACAAATCTCAAGCCATGGTCGTTCTCCCCTTCTTCAGTGCCACTTTTGCTTTTAATAAACTCATCCACTGCCACCAGGTACTTCTGTAACACAACATTTCCCTTCTTCTTTTTGCTGTTCTGCTTCGATTTCTCCTTCATCTCGACAAATTAAACGTTAACTAGAACAAAAATGTAGCTCCAGCTAATAAGCTTAGCTGACAAGCTAACGTCACGAACTACAGAGGGTTTAAAACAACCTACAGACGTAAAGCACAGGGTGAAAACTATTGTCTATTTGAAACATGTAAATACCTCAAACAGCACATGTATCTCTTCCTTCTCCTCTTCTTCTTTGGTGTTTATTGGCGGTTGGCAAACCATCTTAGAGGTGCATTACCGCCACCATCTGGACTGGAGTGTGGAACAGGAGCTTGTGCAGAAACAAAATAAAAAAATAAAAAATAAAATAAAAAATAAAAATTTGACTGGAGTTTGGAACAGGAGATTGTGCAGAAACAAAATAAAAAATAAAAAAATAAAATAAAAAATAAGAATTTGACTGGAGTTTGGAACAGGAGATTGTGCAGAAACAAAATAAAAAAAATAAAAAATAAAAATAAAAAATAAAATAAAAAATAAAAATTGGACTGGAGTGTGAAACAGGAGATTGTGCAGAAACAAAATTAAAAAATAAAATAAAAAATAAAAATTGGACTGGAGTGTGGAACAGGAGATTGTGCAGAAACAAAATAAAAAATAAAATAAAATAAAAAATAAAACAAAAAATAAAAAGTTGACTGGAGTGTGGAACAAGAGATTGTGCAGAAACAAAATAAAAAATTAAAAAATAAAATAAGAAAAATAAAAAAATAAAAAAAAACAAAAAAAAACAACAAATTTGACTGGAGTGTGGAACAGGAGATTGTGCAGAAACAATATAAAAAAAATAAAAAAATAAAAATTTGACTGGAGTGTGGAACAGGAGATTGTGCAGAAACAAAATTAAAAAAAATAAAATAAAATAAAATATTAAAAATAAAATTAAAAAAATAAAATAAAAAATAAAAATTGGAC
>CAKAKR010060657.1:0-24377 GCA_916700685.1 Adelosebastes latens
ACACACATATATATATATATATATGTACATACAAGTACATTTACTCAAGTATATATATATATATATACACACACACATATTTATATATAATGATAATTATGATATATTATTATAGGTTAAGCTACACAGCAGTATATAAAGTAATTAAAATTTGCCCACCTTTACCAGTTGCAACACTGGATTATAATTAGTGATGCATTATAGTGTGCATTTAATGTACACTATAATGCATCACTAATTATAATCCAGTAATAGCCTATAATATACATTATTTAAAAAATGGGCCATTCTGCACTTTTACTTTTGGAACTTTCAGTATATTCTGATGCTATTACTTTTGTCCTTTTTTACTTTTACTCTTTTTTTTTTTTTTTAAAGATTTGGAATACAGGAATTTTACTTGTAAGAGAGTATTTATTTATTTATTTATTTGATAGGGACAGCACATGTTAATGGACAGTATAAAATACAGGATGTAAACATACAGGAGTTAACAGGAATTTTATTTTTCATCCTTCGGTCCAGATCCAAATACAATATACACATATACAGTAGAAAAGACAAAATACTCTTTACACTGTAGTACTGCTACTTTTACAGTCAAACATCTGAAAACTGTTTTCACCCTGGGCTGAAGGCTGAAGGCTTTACATTCTGCCTGTCAGGCTCAGCACAGGGTAAAAATTAGCCCTTTATTATTAAAGTATTTTTAAGCCACGCCCACCGGAAGTGCGTAGAATTTTCCCCGGGAAAGCTCAGTTTCTGCAGGAGTAGAGAGTTCACTGAAGTCGCTGAAAAAGTCTCTGTAAGTAACTTTTATCTACGAATATTAACACATATACTAACCTAATGTTTGTTTAAGTAAATATACAATTGGGATAAACACTAAAAGTCAAGAATAAGTGGTTTATTGTCTTTAATTTTAACGAGATATAAAGAAATGTTGCTTCCAGCATGGCTGAGGCTGAAACTTGTGTGTTGTTTTGTTATTGTCTCAGCTAAATGAGCTCTTCTCTGTGCTAACTTTCTGATATAAATTCAACATTGCATTCACTGTGCACGGGTTTTTTATTGCAGGGAAGTCTTTTCATTTATTTTTTTTAATAGATAAATAAATAAAATAGTAAAATAAAATTCTGCACTATATTCACTTTTTTAATAGTCCTGTATCACAGCTGTTACCCTGCACTATATACAGTTTTAACAGTTTCCTTCATCTCCTTGTATTTTTATATCTGGTATATTTTTTTGTACTTTGCACTACTAACTTTTTTACTGCCTTTTTACTAACATGTTTTGCACTATGGAACTGGGATGCTGGAAACTTGAATTTCCCTCTGGATCAATAAAGTTACTATCTATCTATCTATCTATCTATCTATCTATCTATCTAACAGATTGGTCAAAACTTAAATAGTAATTACAATTCCAGTATATGATGTATATAGTATATAAACATAGAATTGAACTGAATTGTTTGGCCCCATTGTCACAGTCTGTTTGCGCCCGATATCTGATATCCGGTATCGGTGCGTCCCTAGACCAGAGGGCCATTAATGTTCAAATACTTCACAGGGTACCTGTACTTCACAGGCTACAATTAAAGACAATAAAACTACATTTTTGATCTCACCTTGGTGCAGAGATGTAGATTAATACTCAGGGTGTGGTGAGTACATCCTGGTGTGTCTTTATAGGTGCAGCAGAGCACCCATCAGTGATGCTGGGTGTGGTCAGAGGTCAGAAGAAGAGGGCACTTAACTCTTTTATACTCCACTCCATCTTTGCTCTACAGTATCTTGATTTTTGAATTGTGGTCTTTTCTACAGATAATCAATGGAGAAAATAACAGAGAAACTTTTACTGGAGAAAGGCTCTCCAAAAACCAACAAACTGGAGCAAATCAAGACCCTGAAGTAAGCATGTTTTTTTTTATTGTCCTTTATGATAGTGTTTGTTTTGTAGGTGACAGCTCATCTTGACACACTGTACAGTATTTGTATAGTGTATAGTATATATAGTATAATATCTATGTGCAGCAAGAAGCACTGAGTATCTTTTGATCATCTTATATACATTCACTTAGTCCCATATGCATATAGCTCTATGTACATAACCTCTATGTGTATAGATATAGAAATATAACTCCACCAGTATATATAATTTATTCTTTACAATTCTCTTATTCAATATTTTTTATGCAATATTTCATCAGTATTCAACTTATACTTAACTCTTATTCTTCAAAATATAACATATGTCTATCCTTTGCACCTTAACTACAATCTGTTTATATGTATATTATGTCTATTTATATACACCACATATTTCCTCATTTGTATATATTGTCTTAATCAGCACTTAACTAGTTTGCACCCTGGTTAGATGCAAAACTGTGTTTCGTTGTATTTGTACTATGTGCAATGACTATAAAGTTGAATCTAATCTAATTTGTATCAGTGTATCAGAAGGATTAAAAAAAGGAAAATATTTAAAACATTTTTACAACAATTGTTGTTTTGGATTAAAAAATCCCAAAGTGAATTTGTGCAAGTTCGCGTTTAAAAAAAATTCTAACTTTTTACCTTTTTATGTCTTGTTTTGTCCACAACTCAAAGCTATTCAGTTAACTGTCATAGAGGAGTAAAGAAACCAGATAATATTCACATTTAAGAAGCTGCAATCAGAGAATTTTGTCCTTTTCTTCTTAAAAAATTACTTACTAGTTGGCTATTAATTTAATAGTTGACAACTAATCAATTAATTGTTGCAGCTCTACAAATTTACAAAGTACAATATATGAGGTAGTTTGAAACTGAAGCTGAAGAAAGATTTGTCTGTGTATGTGATTGAGGAGCTCCAGTGTTAACTCAGTTTTTAAGTAAATTATGCTGAGGTGGAAAGAAGAGCTGAAGTCACTTTGTACCTACACATTTAGTTTGATATCCTACTTTGTAGAAACACTGACTTGAATTTCTTTTCTGTTCAGTCTATCTCGGCTGGCACTGAAACCTCAGGACTTGCCGGTCAGGCTGCTGTGCCGTCTCCAGTCCCTGGAGCGGTGGGATCTGTCCGGGAACAGACTGCAGGAGCTCCCCACGAACTTGGAGCTGCCTGCGCTTCGCTACCTGGACCTCACCGACAACCAGATGGAGGACGTTACCACCCTGGAGTCTCTGAGCGGCCTGGAAGAGCTCAAGATGGAGGACAATCTTTATATCACTGTGAGGACATATAGTTTTGTAATTGTTTATAGTCCACCATTTAGGGGGTTCTTTCAGGTAGAAATGTAAAAAAAAAAAAACATGAACACATTATTTTTGGTCATGTTCACACTTGTCTTGTCATCTCCGTTATATTTTAAAGGACCATTGTGCTAGCTCATCCTTGCTGTTCAGAACAGCCCTGGAGTCCTTTCAAAATAAAATGACCCCTCATTGAGTCTTAGATGTGATTGTTAATGTTGCTTTTCTTCCTCAGGTGAGTGATAATTACAAGCTGATGGTGTTGTTGCCCAAACTGAGGATTTACAACGGTAAAGATGTCAGCACTACGGCCAACCACTTGCGCTTTGTCTACAGTGAGAACCTGAGGACCAGGGTATG
Source organism: Adelosebastes latens (assembly GCA_916700685.1). Taxonomy (NCBI): domain Eukaryota; kingdom Metazoa; phylum Chordata; class Actinopteri; order Perciformes; family Sebastidae; genus Adelosebastes; species Adelosebastes latens. The sequence goes on from CAKAKR010060657.1 coordinate 3,606, forward strand.
AAACTGAGTCCTTATTTTGCCTTATTTTATGATATTACTGAGACAGTTTGCAAACTCTATACTAAGTCATGTCCTAGGTTTAGGACATCAGAAAATATTTCTACACAATTTTATTGCATAAGCTGTTGCTGTTGTCAGTGTACAAACTATCCTTGGTTATTTTAGATAGTTGCAGTTTGGGAGAAGAGCTTCAGTCTTCCGGATCCCATCACAGCAGAGAAAATGTCGGACTTGGAAAAAAACTTTGTCAACACTGCCCGTCAGCAGGTTAAATATGGACCCAGCTCCGTCAGCGACTTCACCAAATGGAAGGTAAGTTCAGGATGTTGGACACCTTTTTTGTGTTTACTTCTGTCATTTTTAGTAACTGTCTCTCTGTCTTGTTTTGGTTCTTAGGTGGAGATTATTGCTAAGGAGTATCTGAGCTCTCTGACTGAACCAAAGGAAGAACCGGAGAGGAAGGAGTCTACAGACACTAAAGAGAACTGTGTAAGATCTCAAGGATGACCTGCTTTAACACGCTGTCTATACCAAACTTGGCTGTTTAGAAAGTAATGGTAGTAGTGATGGGTAGTGTGGTCTAGGGATAGTAAAGGAAATTCAAGATGTTGTGTAAATGATTAGTTCTGGAGTTGATTTAAACTGCTTTTCTCAGGATGTGTCAACGCCTACCAAGAGGAAACAAACTGCATCAGTGGACTCCAGCATAAGCTTGACGCCTCGCAAGAAATCACGCTCAGATCTCCCAGCCTCCTCGGTTGAAGCCAGTCCTCGCAAATCCAGCCGCAAACTTCAGACGCTGACCCAGACCAGCACCGTCAGGATGAGCCCCCGCAAGATAAATCAGCCTCCCTCCACCCCCACCAGAGGACAGACGAGGGCAGAGACGCCCAAGAGAGCGTCTAAAGTACGACAAACCAAAGAGGACGACGGAGCTCAGATAAAACAGAAGAACAGAACAGAGGACATGCTGTCCACGATAAAGAGCTGCAGCAAGACGCAGGTAATGTGAACACAGTTATTAAATACTCAACACTCAACAAAGCAAAACAAAATGCCTAAGTACAGCCTCACAGATCATCTAGTGTAGCTGTGACCTGTTAGAATAGTGAAATCGGCTGTAAAGGATGTCTTTTATATCTGTACAGCAATATTGAATTCTCAGCTATTGGTATTGTCAGCATGTCATGTCATTAAAATCCCTTCTCTCCATCTTCCTCTTTGTGTCGTGTTTCCCTTCTTCCAGCATCCGGTGAGTCTGAAGCCTCTCCACGTCCTCCAGTGTCACAGTAAACAGGACAGCTCGGAGGACTTCTCCACCCAGCTGTGGGCCTGTGCTTTCCAGCCGCTGCCTGATTCCACTGGTACTGTTCAACACATTTAGGCTTAAATTATCAAAATGAAAGGCTTTAATTTTGTAGATGAAGCTTTCCTATAACCCCATTCATCAGAGAAAAATCAGTCTCTTTTCGTGTATTAACAGGCGCTGGAGGAGGAAGCCGTTTGGTTGCAACCTGTGGTGGAGACTCTCTCTGTGTGATTGACTGTGAAACCGGGATGGTGATGAAGAAGTACAAAGTTCCTGGAGAGGTTTGCTCCATTTATTCTCTAATATCATTCGATTTCTGCAACTGCATTCACAGAAAAATGCAAACATTCGCATTCTGTATCATAATATAAGCTTGATGTGTTTGTCTGATGTTGTTTGTATCTGTTGTTCCCCTCAACAGGAGTTCTTCTCGCTGGCCTGGTCCACGGTGTTGATGTCCAGGGGCGGCGGCGCCTCGGCTCAACACTGCAGCATTCTGGCTGCCGGTGGGAAGAGAGGACTGGTCAAACTGATCCACCCCAGAAACAACGTGGCCTACGGCGAGTTCAGAGCCAGCCGCAAGGCGCTGTCTGTCCTCCGCTTCAACCACCACCAGGGAAACTTCCTCTTCAGTGAGTCCTGGTTACTTGTTATAGATAAAGACCTAGTAGTATCAGTCCCCCGTTTTAGAGGTCCAACATCAGACAGATAAAAGGATAATTCTGCATAACCCTCTGAACCCCAAAACCTGCCCGCATTATACCTGCGTTGTACTGCACAAAAGGTATTTTTGAGTTATCTCTACTTCTAGTCATGATTGTCTTGTTTCCATAGAGGTGCAGGACTAAATATATATTACAGTGAAAAACGAGGCCACATTGAATAAAATGTGACCGGAGCAAAAAAAAAACCTGAAACTGCTCGGGGTTCCAGCAATATATTTATTAATCTTTTAACAAAACTTACAATAATAAAGAGTAAAATATGTTCTCGTCCAGTATGAGGAAGAATTTTAAAGACACATATATTATTGTCCAACATTAAAATGAGCCTTTCCCGGACATGTGAGACATTTGAAAGATAATAACAAATGCAAACACTTTAGTTATATTTTAAATAGTTTTGGCCATCGTTTCTATTAGTTGGTTATTAGTGAGATCTGGTAACACAGCCACATTACAGACGATTAGGCAGGTTGTAGTATCATATTTGTAAGAGAAAGGTAAAGTGACTGGCAAAATTATCCATATTTCATATCTTGAAGGATAAGTGAAGCCAAGTGATAACCATGTCCTCACCTGTTGAGGATTTTAGACGGACCTGTTGCAAAATAGTGTTTTTGAGGATGTGTTCTTGAATGGAGCTTCACTGTGTCACTCACCAGTTTTTCCTCTTTTCTCTCGCAGCGGGATCCTACGATAACAAGATAGTGATGTGGGACATCGGTGGAGTGGACAGCCAGTACAACTACAAAGTCATGTGAGTATTTATGCTTGATATCTAGCTACAAATCAGTCTTAAAATGAGCTTTTCTATAGCAAAACAACTTTTTGAACAGATGTGGAGGACTATTTATTTTGAAATGATATAATTAAATCATAACTTGATGTGTTTGTTGTTGTTTTTAGCATAATTACTGTGATTACTTTAAGTTTTCACAGACAAAGGGCCACTGGAAAATTATTTTATTTTCCATTTTAAAGGCAGAATGAGTAGGATTTGTCGGTTGCGGTTTGTAAACACAACAAAGTTAACGACACCAGAAGCGCACGCCCCCTGACTGCAGTTAAAGTTAGGGTCCTCGCCAGCGGGTGAAAGCCAACACCAGTTTCTATCTTGTTTTGCAACAAGCTTTGTCTCGCTATATTTGCGTTTTTTGGCACTGTGTCCACCATTTTTGTAGCTTCTCATGGATGTGTGACTACGATCTGGCACCTGGTCGCTACCTTTTCATAGAGGTTGATGCCAAGAGACACAGCAAAATAAGAAGATCCAGGCAGAGGGCTGCAGGGTCTTTGCAGATACAGACACTGATGCACATTTCTAGTGGGTCATAAGTGCTGATTGAGAGGGATTATTTTTGTATCAATCTATACATTGTCTTTTTAGGAAAACAAATATCTTGTGGAGATTCTTTTGTTTGGCTGCACTATCACACCTTGGGCTGGAAAAAAATTTGCACACCTCGTACATTTTATAGACAGTTAATAGTTAATGGTTTACCGTTAACTGTCCATAAAATGTATGAGGTATGCAGATTTTTCCAGCAGAGACTTTTAAGTTCTCTGCTGGAAGTTAAATTAAAATTCTGAACAAACCTCAGCTGTACATTTACATTTGTAATGACGGTGTAATGGGTCCAGTAGGGTTGTGTCTGGAGAGGTTCAGGCTGTCATATTGAGAGTATTTCTGCCCCGTTTTTGTCCCTCCAGTCAGCTGCTGGTGTTGGAGGTCAGCGCCACCCCTCTGCACATCTGCCTCCCCCCCACTTCCCCCAGCTCACACCTACTGACTGCCTGTGAGGACGGCCTGCACTGCTACAACACACAACTCGGCACCAACAACACCACAAAGAGGTAAAAGGCATCCACAGTGTGTGTGGGTGTGTATTATATGATGTTTGTCCATGTGCAGTGCCAGCAACAAACCTCTAGATTTGATTGGATCTGGCACTATGTCTGTTGACTCGAGTTTTAATCAGGAAACAATGTGTATAAAATCCTACATGTGGACCTGCCGGTTACATATAGAGTGTGTTTTGTTCTCAGTAGGTCTGAGGAGATGGAGATAACGTTCCCCATATATAAGAAGGAAGACAAAGACCACGACTACCACACCATTGATGGCCTCAGTTTTCTTACGGATGACATAGTGGGTAAGTGAGGCTCTTACAGTATACGACATTACCACTGTAGTCTTATTTACAAGGCCTATAAAAGCATGCAACCCCCTCAGTAAGTAACACTGGGTCACACTGGATGTTATCAGGATTTTTTCACTGGATCTCAAAAATTAGTAATAATTAATATTCAGCCGTCTTTGTTTGCTAATGTGCTTAGATAGCTAATGTTATTAGCGTATTATCTTGTAACAAATTAAGTAGTTTTTGTTGATCTTTGATGGATTCAGCTGTGAGTGAGGTCTTCCACACTGTATAATCCATATCAGACATCGCTCCTCTTGAGTGTTTGGCTCACCTTGAAACTTAAAAGATATCTGCTGTCAGACTTGCAGGTTCCATACACACCGCTGAAAGATTGACAGGCCTCCCGTAGGACTGGACATTGGCCGTTCTATTTAGGGGCTTAGTATAGGGTCAATCATGCAAATATACTCAGTAAACAATACTAATTATTACTTTAGTCGGCCACTTGATGGCGCTATAACTTTGTTTTTGTTTGTCTCAGCCTAGTAAGGCCATGAATCCCAATGGATCACATGTCTGTCTGTACATTAGTGTATCTAACCATGTATTTGGTAACTATAAAACAACTTAAGGACCCCTAAGGACAGTTTTGCCAGCTGTGTGTTTTCTACATTTTAATATCAAATTGACATTAAATCATATTCAAGATGCTTTAAGTCTTAAATTTAAGTTCTAAGATCTGCAAAAACCCCTCCCTTCCTCAGCAATCCCTTCTTTCTGTACATGTCCCTAATTTTGCTTAAATTTCCTCTTCTTTTGTCATGATGGTGCTCTAGCCTCCAAGAACTACATGCATGGCTCCATTTACTTGTGGAGCTGGAGCAGGACGAAGGCCCAGCGTCCTGACAAGAAGGACAGGACCGTTAGTGCTGTGGTTCTGGCTGAGCTGCAGTGGGCCCACACTGAGATCCCCTACCTGGCTCTCAACACCTGTCCTGGTAAGTCGCCAAGTCAGCTGATCAGTAAAGCTGCAGTTATCATTCTGCACCTTTTAAGTCATTTTTAAATTTGTTGAATATGCTGCAACTTCGAGGTGGAAAAAGTAAACTTTGGGTAAGGGGAAATTAATTCATTTTAAATCTGTAGAGTGTGTAAATGGACAAATAGTTTGTTGCATATGAGTTGTTACATTTTATATGACCCAGATAAATAGGTGTAATACTCTGTACACCAACACATATTATGAACACTGACCATTGTCTGTGAATTCAGATTGGTTCCCTCTTCTCCCCAGTATAACACTGCTGCTCCTCAAGCTACATTTACATTTTATTTGCATGTTTTAGTGTGTTCCATTTCAATCCATGTCTCAGGACAAATATATGTTATTTACTTAGCTTTGTGTTTGAATAACTCAGGTTGATTTTATACTGTTTGTGTGTTTATCCCTCTCCCTTTAGGCCAAGCCTACATAGTGTGTGGTGATGACAAAGGCAGGTTATGGACGTACCACGTCACCAACCTGCAGAAAAACTGTTTCCAGACCGGGAAACCCATACCGCCCACTGAGGTATCCATCTCCTCTAAATGTCACTTTACAACTCTGCTCATGTTAGCTCTACAGGGATTTACGTAGAAACGTAACGTTTTAGAAACGTATATCTCCATCCTACCTCTCCGGGTAGCGAGTATCACTATTACACAACGTTCTTATCAATCATAGTAAGAAACAAAACATAGACAAACCTTGTTCCCTTATCAGCCAGGTACTAAACAATAAAACTGTACGACTAATTCCTTCTTTGGGAAGACACGACGGCAGACATGTTTACTGATCGTCTTTACTTCTTACCGGGGTCGCACTTTCAAAATAAAATCACCCTTATAACGTAATAGGACCAAATTGGCATTAATAAACACTTAGAGAATTAACAAACTTGAAACCAACATACTATACAAATATACTGGACCATGCCAAGGTCATTTACAGTGACATTACTAAAACTAGAATTACCGCCGCGTGGTTGTATGCCTCCGCCAACCAGTCAAGTTGTAGTTTACATCCATGTCTGTAAATTCCATCTCTTCATCATTTTATCCTGTAAGACATTTGTGTGAAATTAATAATAATAATAATACATTTTATTTATGGGCTCCTTTCAAAACACTCAAGGTCACCTGTCATAATTAGCATATACATTCTTGAGTTATGGCCAAAAACTGGTCACAGTGACCTTGACCACCAAACTCTAATCAGTTCATCCTCAAGTCCAAGTTGTTGTTTGTGCCAGATGTCATTCACAATACACCTTCCCTCCAAGCATTCCTGAGATATCTCTTTCACAAGAGTGAGATGGACGTGAGGTCACAGTGACCTGTGACCACTAAAATCTAATCAGTTCGAACTTGAGTCCTTTGAGTTGACTTTTGTGCCAAAGTGGAAGAAATTTGCTCAAGGCGTTCCCGAGATATCACAAGAATCTAATCAGTTGATCTGATCTTTGAGTCCAAGAGGACGTTTGTGCCAAATGTAATGAAATTCCCTCCAGAGATATCACGTTCACGAGAAAGGGGCAGACGGACAACCCGAAAACATAATGTCGCCGGCGCGGAGGCATAAAAATAGTCAGACACAATTATTTTTTATTGAAATTTATTTAAACACAGTAAGCCAATCTCTGTAAAAGCAGGTTTTTAACAAACCCCCAGGTGAAAACTATGGTGAACAGTACAAATACTACCCAATCTCTCCACAGTAAACCTCTGCTACAGTTTACAGACTTTCAACTTTAAACTACTTAAGTTGTGTGTACACATCATACTGAGCAAAGATCAATATTTAGTTGCCATCAAATGAAGCTCCTCCTCACATACTGTATGTTTTCTGCAGGTGTTGGAGTGGCCGACCCCGGTGAGGAAGGGCCTCGGCCAGGTGGAGGGCCCCTCCATCAACAGCGTAGCGATGGATCCTGAGCTCCACTTCCTGGTGGCCCTCAGTGACAAGAACATGGTGATCGTGTGGAAGAGAGAGGAGTCGTCCTGAGCAACACGGGCTGTGTGACTGCAACTCATGAATGGAAGTCAGGTGTTTTGATATAAATCCTTTGGGTTTTTTTGTAATGGGGGAAAAAAACTGATGACAATGTGACAAATTTTGGTATTTGTGAGGTCAGAGTTGTTTCACCTAACACCAACGTGCCACTCTGTCTCAGAGAGACACACTGCAGTCGTTTTTTCTTCATCATTTGTTTGGGGAAAGTGACTTTTATGTTGATCCCACACTGAGATCTGTCAGAGCAATTAACAGCGAGACACGTCGAAGGAATACAATTACAGTATTATTCTTTTTTTTTTATGAAAATTAGGGCTGTCAATCAATTAAAATATTTAATTTCGATTAATCGTGAAATAATCACACCTTTTTTATCTGTTCAAAATGTACCTTAAAGGGTGATTTGTCATTTAATACTTTTATCAACATGGGAGTGGACAAATATGCTGCTTTATGCAAATTTCTGTATATATCTATAATTGGAAATCAATTAACAACTCAAAACAATGATAAATATTGTGAGCAAAAGCTGCTGATGAATATTTGGCAGGTGTCCAGAAACACACCTCCAAATAAGTGCTAATGTTGCCAGTTAGCCATAAAAACTTTATAAGGTAATAAAAAATGTCAGGATTATGTTTACAGGTTTTTGTGCTGCCCCCAAGTGGCAAACAATAATTAACCATGTTTAATCAGCTCGACGATTTTTCATAAAGTCAGTGGCCTTATGAATAGGACTTTTTATGCAGTTTGTGCATCAACTTTTTTTTCTTCAAATGTACATATTCAGTGTGAATAACTGTATGTGAATGAACCTCATCTGTTATTTTAAGGCCAGTCGTTGGACCTTGCTGTTTAAAGTAACTTTATGTAATGTTCTGATAACATTAAGGAATGCAAACAGTCCTCTCTAAAAAGTCAACACTGCCGTGAGAAGTAAAGAGGCAGAGTAGAAAAGCAGCCTAAAACTGACTGCAGCTGAGAAAATAAATGCAGTAAAGCGTGTTCTTTCCTACGGTCTAATCCTACAGTACTGTACCTATGTTTCCGTGTGTACCTCACCATGTTTGTGAAGTTGTACAAGTATCTTTATTTAATTAAATCAATTTTTTTTTTATATTTCATTCTTGTGTGTGCAGTTGTGGGCTAAGGACTGACAAAAAACAGGTATCAATATCTTATTTTATTTAAAATGTCACCTGTATTGCCAATAAACCAGTTTATTTTTTATAGCTAAATGTATTTTAGACACCTAAAAAAAAAATCAATATCAGTTTAAGTGTAGCCGTTATCTGTGCTCTCGTCAATGGCATTAAACTCCATTGACAAAAACAGTAATTTTACCTCGCAGAACACGAGAGTCGCTGGTCTACCGCTGCCTTGATCGGTTAGTTTGTTTGTGTTGTTGTGCACCTTTGGTCAATCCAAACTAACCCTTTAAATCACCAAAAAGTCACACAATAACACAAACAAACTAACCTATCGAGGCAGCGGTAGACCAGCAACATCTGTGTTCTGCGAGGTAAACTTACTGTTTTTTGTCAATGTAGTCTGGTGGCTTTGAAGAGAGTATAGATAACAGCTTCAGTTTCCCGTCGTAAAGGGCTGAAACTGATTTTTTAAGTGGCTAAAATAGACCACTGTAAATTCTGTTATGTGAGATTAATGTGAGTTAATAAATGTGAGTACATCTACTCAAGTACTGTACTTATGTACAATTTAAGGTACTTGTACTGTACTTGAGTATCTGTTTTCAGGCTTTAAAAAAATCTAGCCTGTGACGGGAGACTTTGACCAATCACAGGTCATTTCAGAGAGAGAGAGAGAGAGAGAGAGCGATCCTATTGGCTGTGCTCCAGCTGGTGGGCGGTGCTTGGTACTTCCTCACCTGATCTAAAAATGGCTGCCGGGTCACAAACTTTCTCATTTTACACACAGTACACTACAAGATGTTTCTGAAGACATTTGAGGAGAGAAATAGGCATTACAGTAAGAGAATATTGATTAATATTTGATCAGCGCTGCCTAGCCTGCTACTTTTTTTGCACAAATCAGAGATGTGGATACTTCTGCCACCACTGGTAAGGACCAAAGTTGTAGGTTGCACATGGTTTGTGTTTTGTGTGGGGGACCAAATAGAGGGAGGTAAATAAGCAGGATATTTAAACATGTCAGGGTGCAAGTCAAATTAAGGCAAGATAAAAAGAATAAGATAAAATAAAGTAAAATAAAATAGGAAAGTAGGTGGATAAATAAAATATAAAATATAAAATAAATAAATAAAATATATAAATAATAAATAAATATAATAAATAAAATATAAAATAAATAAATAAAATATATAAATATAAATAAATAAAATATAAAATAAAGTAAAATAAAATAAGTAAGTAGGTAGATGAATAAAATATAAAATAAATAAAATATAAAATAAATAAATAAAATATATAAATAATAAAAATATAATAAATAAAATATATAAATATTAAAAATATAATAAATAAAATATAAAGTAAAGTAAAACAAAATAGGTAAGTAGGTAGATGAATAAAATATAAAATAAATAAAATATAAAATATAAAATATAAAATAAATAAATAAAATATATAAATATAATAAATAAAAATATATAAATATAATAAATAAAATATAAAATATAAAATAAATAAATAAAATATATAAATATAATAAATAAATAAAATATAAAATATATAAATAATACAAATATAATAAATATAATAAAATTATAAATAATAAAATAAATATGTATGTAGTTGTGCTGCTCCCTGCAGTACCGTACAGTAGTGTGTAGGGTGGTGGTGCTCCGCCTCTGACTGACTGATTGGTCCAGCTGTCACGTCGTAGCTCCACATCTCTCCTCACACTGGCCAATGCGCACAAAGCCCTTTTCTGTACCCTCTCTACTGTATCCAGACACCTTTGTGTGCACCATTACGACGCTAAACCTCTAATGGCCTCGTAGCACAAAACCCCCTCACACAGTTTAGTTGCTTAGTACGGTAACAGGGCACACAATGCGTCCGGGTCTGGCGGGTCTAGCGGCGGAGTTGCTGAGCAACGGTGCGACCTGCAGGTCCAGGCCGAGGCTCGGCAGCCTGCTGACGGCTACTGGCACCACAACACCACCGATGATGATGATGGTGGTGTCAAGGAGGTTTCGCTCCACGTCCTCCATGCAGGGCTTCTCGGAGATGGCGAGAGAGAGGTCGAAGACTGTCACGTCGTTTTACAACCAGTCTGCGATTGACGTTTCCGCAGAAAAGGTACGAATGTGACTTGTTTTTGACCAGAAACGAGGGGAGTAAGCTAGCTGTAGCTATTTGACCGATTTTCCCCCTGAGGACTTGAACGCAAATTCTTCTTAGCAAGTGCTTGTGCGGCGTTTAGGGACACTGAAAATGCATGTAAATACGAAGCTTCTTCTACTTGTGTGACGGGTTAGCTTTCAAAGCTAGCTGGCTATATTAGTACTTCAAGGTAAAGGGAAAGCTGCCGTAATTTAAAAAAGTATTCCTTTTATTTATTTATTTTCTTTTCCTCATAACAGAATAAAATAAAATAAAATAACATATGGATAAAACAAAATAGAGAGAAAAAAATAAAATAAATAAACAAAAAATAAATAAATAAAACTTTAAAACCTTCTTGTTCTTTTCCTTATATATATATTTTTTTTCATTTTTTTTTCTTTCTTTTCCTCATAACAAAATAAGATTAAATTTGGATAAAACAAAATGGAGAGAAAAAAATAAACAAACAAGAAATAAAGAAAACTTTAAAACTTTCTTCTTTTTTCCCTTATATATATATGTTTTCCTTTTTTTTCTTTCTTTTCCTAATAATAAAATAAAATGAAATGAAATATTGATCAAACAAAATGGAGAGAAAAAAAAATAAAAAAAGAAAGAAATAAAGAAAACTTAAAAAAAAAAAGCCAACATAACTGGGCAAGATCAATATCATGACCGATTTTCCCCCTGAGGACTTGAACGCAGCTTCTTCTTAGCAAATGCTTGTGCTACATTCAGGGACACTGAAAAAGCAAGTAAATACGACGTTTCTTCTACGTGTATGACGGATCCGCGTTAGCTTTCAACTGTAGCTGTAACCGCTATTTGACTGATTTTCCCCCTGAGGACTTGAACGCAGCTTCACTGTTCTTGAGAACATTTTGTTTTTTTTAAGCTACCGTTGGCAAACATTCACAAATTTCGCACAAAATAACGCCATAATGTCGTAAAATAAACCCTGCCAGCTCTAAATGATTTGTTGCCTCTGGTGTTTATCGTACTAGAAAAGCTGAGCTGCTGTCATTTGGTGTCAAGTTTCAACGATGGAGGTCAAGTTGACCCAGCTCGTGAAGTCTGCTTGAACCTGAAAAGTGTGTTTCCAAGAAATGTGTTTGTCACTGATGGAAAGCTCTTTTCCCATAACTGCCTCAACATGCATGACTCAATAGTTTGTCATATGATTTCTAACTAATGATGATTTCACTTTCTGTTGTGCAAAGTATTTCTTCACAGTTAAATGAGGAACGAATTTGCAGCTGCAAGTGAATAATACAACTATTATACTTGTTCAGTGCAGAATGGAGCTGCAGATTTATTTTAAAGGTCCCATATTGTAAAAAGTGAGATTTTCATGTCTTTTATATGATAAAGCAGGTTTAAGTGCTTTAGAAATACTGTTAAACTATCAAAACGCTAAATATACGGAGAAATACACAGCCCGTATTCAGAAATTATGCGTTTGAAACAAGCCGTTAGGATGTCTGTCCATTTGTGATGTCACAAATCTACAATATTTAGACCATTACACGGTTTTAAACGTAAATATTCGAAATGTGTCCCAGTTTATTTCCTGTTGCAGTGGATGTAAATAACATCAGCTTACAGGAAGTAAACATTGACCCAAACTGTTGCAATTCCATTACAATTCACTAAAACGGAGCGTTTCAGACAGAGGGTGAATACAGGTATATTCAGGCAGATATTTGTGAGGAAAATAAAGTGTTTTTTGAACATTACAGCATGTAAACATGTTCTAGTAGAAACACAAAATACAAGTATGAACCTGAAAATGAGCACGATATGGGACCTTTAAGTGCATGTATCCACTGATCTCCAGGACCACAAATCTGGCTGATTGTAGTCAGCTGCAGTTTTTTAGTCTTGTGACTTATAGTCATGCATTAACCTGGTGAAGTGGGGCTCTGGAGGGGGATAAAAAAGGGGAAAAATCAAAAGATTAAAGTTGCCCATTGATCTTTTTCTATAGCCACAATCAGGTCAGATTTTCCATGCATACTTGTCCTTCTAGTTCTGCACAGAAGCACTTGAGCAAACCCTTTCACCGTGTCATATCAGGGTAAACACAGGTGCAGCTTTTAAAAGTTAATTCATATCATATAGCCCATTCACATATAGTATCTGTGTCCGCTTCTTGAGCCATATGTTGCCATTCATCAATAGTTTGTCATATGATTTCTAACTAATGATGATTTCACTTAGTGTTGTGCAAAACACACTTCTCAAGTATTTCTTCACAGTTAAATGAGGAACGAATTTGCAGCTGCAAAATGAATAATACAACTATTATACTTGTTCAGTGCAGAATGGAGCTGCTGATTTATTTTTAAGTGCATGTATCCACTGATCTCCAGGACCACAAATCTGGCTGATTGTAGTCGGCTGCAATTTTTAGTCTTGTGACTTATATAGTCACACATTGACCTGGTGTAATGGGGCTCTGGAGGGGGATAAAAAGGGGGGAAAATCAAAAGATTGAAGTTGCCCTAAAGCCACAATCAGGTCAGGTTTTCCATGCATACATTGTGCTTCCAGTTCTGCAGAGAAGCACTTGAGTAAACCATTCCACCTTGTCATAGCAGGGTAAACTAAGGTGCAGCTTTTAAAAGTTAATTCATATCATCAGCCTATTCACATATGTGTCAGCTTCTTGGGCCATATGTTGCCAGGTTGACACGTCAGCGACTGTATGCGTTGCCTTGCTGTGCTTTGCTCCGGGTAGTATAGGAAAGTACGCCTATACTTACCGCTTTGAGTTATGTGTTCATGTTTGTTTTTTCCCTGCTCCCAAGTCTGTTTTACACCGCTGGGGGCTGCAGCTGAAATACTCATCTATTTGTTAAGAATGCATCCAAAAAACGCTTTAATTTGATGGATTACACTAGAGCTGCAACGATTAATCGATTAATTGTCAACTATTAAATTTATCGGCAACTATTTTGATTGTCGATTAATTGGTTTGAGTAATTTTTTTTAAGAAAAATAAGTCAAAATTCTGATTCCAGCTTCTTAAATGTGAATAGGAATGTGAATTTCTCTACTCCTCTATGACAGTAAACTGAATATCTTTGAGTTGTGGACAAAACAAGACATTTGAGGACGTCATCTTGGGCTTTGGGAAACACTATTTGATATTTTTTTTTTATCATTTTCTGACATTTTATACGACAGATTAATCGACAATGAAAATAATCGTTAGTTGCAGCTCTAAAGTAGACTAATGTAATTATAGTCAGATGTACTTGTGCTCTAGATGAGGCAGTGATATAATGATACATGTCCACAGCCTCCGTCCTTTCCACGCTTCCCATTCATTGCCTATGTAAGCAGCCGTGCAATGCATTCTGGTAGTGGGAGGCATGATGGACCATCACGTCGCCATCTCCTCATTTGCATAAAGTTGAGGTTTAGGCTACTTTATGCAAATCAGGGGCGTCTCTGCCTCCTCTGGAAACTCACTAGAAACTTTTTATCCCAATGCTGGAAAGCGTGGCGATCCCTTGCGATAAAAAAAGAGTTAGTGAAGCCAGATAACGAAAAGCTATTGTTGGTATGTTGAACTCCCTTTGTAGTACAGGCCTCTGGTTTTAACATGAGATCTGATCCTAATGTGAACCAGGCCACCTCCAGATGTGCTCTGGCTAATCCAATCACAATGCCTTCTGCTGTTATTAACATGCATCATTTCAGATTGCATGTTAATGCAACGTGAGAACGGGGGTCTCAGCAAGCGTTGACAGTAACACCAATGCTTAGCTTACCTAAATAAGACCTTGATGTTATTGGCTGCAGCTGTATTTCCAAGGCTGTCTTCACTTAGTACAGTTTATTTTGAGACATTTTACACTATAAAGTGTCTGTCGTGTTGATGTGATAACTATGGGCTGGCTTGGAATCATGTTGCACAACATTGTCTCGTAGGTGTAACGGTGTTTGTTGATCCGGTAATTTAATCCGTGCCCTGGAATCCAGTCATTCATTGAATCACTACCTAATACTTGGAGACACATCACTGGTTTCTCTCCCGTAATACAACATGAGTATCAGTGACCCTGCATATAAAAATATATCATATATATGTGTCAGCTGGGATCGGCTCCAGCTCCCCCACGACCCTGAATAGGATAAGCGGTTATAGATAATGGACTTCAAGTAAAGTAATGTTTCTGGTGTTAGTACTGAAACTTTGGTACAGTTTAAGCACTAGTACTGAGGAATTGAACACAATAATACCCATCCCTAGTCATTTCTGAATGTGTGTTGGTCAGGAAATGTTTTTCTAAGTTTTACAGCTGTTTCTTTTGTAATAAATGTTTACGGCAAAAAGTCTGTATGGGTCCCAGAGTGTCATGTGACCTGTAGTCCTGACTGTAAATTGTTTACGTGATCATACGTGTGTATGTCTCCCCAGGCCTCTGTGCGACTGACCTTAGCGACCCTGCTGTATTCTGGGAAGTCTCCGGATGGACACCACATCTTGGTAATACATATTTCAGCCACATTGAGAGAACTGTGTACCTTTTTTTAATGAGAAGCTCTTTGACCGCTGTGTGACTCTTCACTCACTTGTTTTTTCGCTATCATCTGTGTGTGATCTCAGAGCAGTGCCAAGTACCTACACAAAGAGCTGCCTGTACGGATCGCCCATCGCATCAAGGGCTTCCGCAGTTTGCCCTTCATCATTGGCTGCAACCCCACCATCCTGCAAGTGGTAAGAGAGCACAAGTCTCCAGACACACCCAGCACCGCTCCCGGCTACATTGTTGGAGCTAGGCTTGAAGCGAGGGTGCGTCGTCGGCCACGCAGCAGATTCTATAATAAGAAAGTGACAACTGGGCCACGGCACATGAATGAAAGGAGGGAATGCTATCTAAAGGTGCTTTCACACAGCGTCCTACTGTCCACATGACAAAGTGTCCTTTCACTACAAAAATGGCCAAGAAATTGTTAATGCATTTGCTGATCATTCTCTTCATGCTAAGCTACAACTTACTCTATGAAGCTACGCAATGATGTTAGAGTAGCTTGTTCTTGGGATCGGAGATAGCCGGCAGCCGTGGTGGCAGACATGAGGCGGTTTTGGACCAAGCAGTTCTGGGGACTCCCTGAGAGGAACTACCGACTCAGGAACTTCGCTTTTTTTCTGTTTGCATTTACACTGCCGACAGGAACTCTGTAGTGACGTAAGCTGGCCGGCGCTGCTCGCACACATCCCAGCTGGGAGATCCACAAGCGGCAAGTTCGCTACGTTCCCTACGTTCCCTACAAGCTCTCTTAGCTCTTTTTTAAAGTAATATATTAATAAATAAACGAAAGTACCTTGGGGTATGGGGTATAACAAATGCGCAGTGTAACTGGAGTTGCGGTCGTGCGTTGTGATTGGCTCAATTTCGGCGAGTACAGACCAGGTTTTACTGGTTTATATGTGTTGTACCCCAAAGATATGACGGGTTGATGAAGCGTGACCCAGCCTCTTTCAATAGGCCTTGGCCTTCTGTGCTACCGCTCTCAGTCGTTCTTGGATTCAGTAGGCGTGTGCTCATGAACGAGTTAACTTCTGGACTTCACTGTCGGTCCATTTGTCCGGGTTTGTTTCGTTACGAGCCGTTGTTTGTGTTGCGTTGACTGTTGTTCACACGGCCAACAGGCTTTTACAAATGGCTCATGTGTCCGACCAATCACCGTACACTTACGTCACTCATGGTTCCTCTTGTCCTGGGAGAGTACCCTCTCTGAAATAGGAGCTAAAAACGGCGTTCTAAGACCTACGATCGTTCCTAGTTCTTGCGGCGCAGACACAATAAAAATGGGGGTTCTTAAAACTATGAAAAAGTTCCTCTGGTCCGAAAACGCCTATAATGATAGCGGCCCGTTGTCTGAAAGCACTTAGCATAGAACATACGTATTTTATATCTTACTGGCCCGTGTGTATAATACAGTTTTGACCTTCTCCGTGCACCTTGGAAGTAGGTGAAGTCGTGCCAGAAATCCTTCCTCTGCTTGTGTAATTCAGTATAACGTGTTCTAGCAGCAGACGTTACCTTCAGTATTCAGTAGTTGGGTCAGTGTGACATGACCCAGTACCGATAAGCTCTTATATTCACAAGGGCAGGGAACAGAGTCAGTTTAAGGAGTTTCAAGGGTTGGTTCTCCTTTTTATTACTTTTTTTTTTTTTTTACTTGTCTTTAGTGGTTAGCCTCAATGGTATAAATGCACAGAAAGCACAATGGGCCTCATGCAAGAACCCAGATTTGTTCTTAAATAACAAGAGAATCATCAGTTTTGTTATACTGTATGTATCATTTTCTCTTTGCCACAAACAAGATTCACATGTGATCCTGTCCTGTTGTAGGAACCAGGGATACTTACTACACTTTTTAAAATACTTTTTCTGCCCTTGACAATTTCCAAACATGCTCCTACTTTTAACACTCCAATGAAAACTATCTACAGTAAAGTGTGTTGAATATCCAGAGCAACTGGGACACATTAGCTGCAAAGACTGTTGTTGTTGAGTTGTTGAGGTTTTTTTGGACAAACAAAATTCCTTAAACGCCCCTTTTGTACAGAGCTAGTGGCGCGAGCCTAACACACAGAAGAACCTCCCCTAATAATACCCTTAAAACTATCCTTATATTCAGCAGAATTACATCTGCGTCTAGATCAACATGTCCTATGTTTTTTATCGTCGGTGGGAGTTTCTGGTTTGTCTCCACGGCCTCCATATGGGAACATTATGTTTCCCTGTGGTTCGATTCACCGCCTCTCCATGTCTTGTTGCTGGTGAACTTTCACCCAGATTCCTCCCTTTCTGGAGCTCCCCTATGGAGATTACATAAAGCGTAATGTAGGTCAGCGTGGTTTTACTCGCTCTTGTCAGCTTATCAAAAAGAAAACAATACTTGAAGCAGATTAGGATTTAAAGTTTGATATAGTGAACATTTGAACTTGAATTTAACTGACGAGCAAAACTTTTTTTTTTTTCTGGGTTGGAGTTGTTGTTGACGCGTAGAAGCGTCCTGAAATTATCTGTAATGTTAGCAACATGTGGATTTGTGGGTTGTGGTGGTGCGTGTGGGGCCCAGTCAGGGGATCGGTGCTGGTGGTGGGATGCTTTATGGTTCAATGGACGATCACAGAGCATCAGTCTAACTGCCTCTCCTGTGCTTTCTTGCAGCATGAACTGTATATCAGAGCCTACCACATGCTCATTGACTTTCCCCAGGTAAGTGTCTCCCACACAGGAAACACACACAGGGTCATAAGTTCAAGTTCTTCATTTCTCAGGGTGCGGTTTTACTTATAACAATAAACAGGAAGTGTGAACATCTGTCGTCAAGACTTTAGATCTGCCTGCATTTAGCTAGTTCCAGGATTGGTTGATCTGTTCAGCACTTAGCCAATCCGAATGTAGCCCTCTTAACTCCCACTTCCATTAAGGTTTTCATTAAATCTATTGAATAAAAGTGACATATTAAAATTGCTGATTTGGTCCCCTAAAAGGTATTTGAGTTACAGTTATGAATAAACAGAGAAAAGATGCATGTTTGACAAGCTGGACCTCATGTTTTGTATTTTTTACAAAATGCAACTACTCACAGTAGCACTCAAGAACAAAGATTGTGGTGCCATTTAAGTTCTTTGGAAACTAAATAGATTTCTCTTGCTGCAAATTGTCAGACATTCACTCCTCAGTTAGTTAAACAAGGCTGGCTGTGTTGTGTGAGAGCTAATAAACCCTCAGGTTAGTTAGCACAGCAAAACGGCCCAGTCATCCTCTGAATCATTCTTAAAAGTGTACTACATAACTTTCTCTTTGGAAAATTGACTGACTGTGTAGTAAATGTTGGATGCCCCTACAGTTTGTGCATGAAATATTGTGTTAAAAATGATGTTGAAGTGACTTTATCAGATTTTTTTTTTTTTTGTCGAAGATATTGTCGACAGCTTTTTTAAAATTAAGTTAATAAATGCAAAATTCGGTGTGCTTTAAGGGGAACTTTGGTATTTTTCAAAGTGGACCTTATTTTCCCATGTTTTTGTGTCCAAGTGACTAACTCGCTTGGGCCTGTTACGCACGTTTAGTGGACGTAAACTGACCGTGAGGAGTTGCCCCGAGTGATTACATTGAAGTGTTCTCCCTCAATACCGGACCAAACATTGTTGTCCCCATTAGTCACCTAGACACAACAAAACTGGGGAAATAGGTTGAAAAATACCAAACTATCCTGACTGTCAGATAAGGTGGAGGAGTAAAAAGATAAATGGCTAACAAAAGCTGACAAGTTGTGCAATCTTAGTTTGAGGGTTCAGGATGGATTCAGTTTCGGTAAACATGCACAGCGAGGAATGTGGCTCAGTCGCCTTCACTTATATCTTGACAGTGAGAGTGAAGAGCCTAAGCCTCGGCCCTGTACTCTGAACTCTTATGTCATCGTTGAGGTCTTGAAAATATGACAAGTGTGTCAAATTTGATCCTGAGTTAGTACATGGACGACTAATTACAGACCTGCTGAACATGTTTTCTGTTCTGCACGCAACCATTTGTTCCTGCGTTTGGACTAATCAGTCTGATCTGAAAAGTTGCCCCCCGGCTCTCTACGCTAGCTAAAAACAAGTCAAATACAGAAAAACATACCTCTGACATACTGTACATGTAATGGTATTTAGCTTTTCTGACTGGGCTTTTGTGAAAAACAAATCCCACCACCATAGCGAAGCAAATTTTTCGCCTTTTCTGCCATCAGCATATGCCATGTATCAAGAATATAAGAACCCTTGACAGTCTGCTTCAGGAGAAAGACCACAGAAACCAGCAGGAGTTGACGATTAATAGTTCTGAACTGTAATGTGGGATGAGAAACAGTTTTTTGATTATCAGAGGTCAAAAGATCTTTCATTTGTAAGAACTGAGCCTGAGGAGTGCAGTCTGACATCTTTTAGCTCTGCTTATCTGACTCTGGGTGCAAATAAAGGCTGACCGAACCACATTGAACGGGGATGGAGTTAACTGTACTGTAATAGCTTACCTGGTAAATTATTAGCTATTAATAATTTACATAATGCAAATTTCCACAGCACTATTTCCATCACTGTAACAGCAGAGTCTCTTTCTCTTTTCAACAGAAATACTGTTTTCATTCGCTAATTAATTCTAGTAGTGTCTACTTCGCTGTTATTTCAATCATTGTTAAGCTACCGTCAGTGGAATTTAGCACTTTCTGCAGTTTTTTTAAATTAAAAGCCAGAAAAACGTCCGCTGGAAGGCCTTTGTTGTGAAACATCTGTGCAGGAAGTGTAGACTTTCATTGATGGTTTGAGCAAAAACTTAAATATTTCTGCAAGACATCTATTGCACATCTGTCCGTCCTGAGAGAGGGATCCCTCCTCTGTTGCTCTTCTTGAGGATTCTTCCATGTTTTGCTGTTAAGTTTTCCTCATCCACTGCAAGGGTGATAAAGGACAAAGGGTGGCGTATGCTGTACAGTTTGTACAGATTGTAAAGCCCCCTGAGGCAAATTTGTGATTTGTGATATTGGGCTATACATAATTGACTTGACTGTTCTTGTTTCAACTTAACAGCGATAGAAAAAAATGGCGAAGTAGACGCGATATACTATGCTGAATTTATCAAGACAGGCTGACATGGAGGAAGTGTGAGTTTGCATTAACAAAACAGGAAGAGATAAGAAAACAAGGAAGCCTCTTAGTTGAAAATGTACTTAAAAGTAAACAAAAGGCCCGTCTCTAAACTAGAGCTTTTTAAACGTCACGTTTTAAAGGGCCGATATGAAGTGTGTCTTTCTGTTTACAGATCAAGGACCAGGAAGTGGAGGCTCGTTTCTGTAAGCTGGTGCAGGCGCTGCTGGACGACCACAAAGATGTGGTCACCATGATGGCCCAGGGCTTCAGGGAGTGTCGCAGACACATCCAGGTAAGAACGGCACCTCCGAAACGCCAACAACAGCTGTGTCAGTGTGCTGACTTGACTATGACTTGCCCCAAACTGCATGTGATTATCATAAAGTGGGCATGTCTGTAAAGGGGAGACTCGTGGGTAACGTTTGGTCAAGCTGGACGAGGAAAGTGAAAGTGACACCGTGTCTCAATGTGACCTAATGGTTACGTTACGTCATGTAAACAAACCACGTACCTATCAGCTGTGGTGCTGCAGATCAGACTGGAGATGAACCAGTTAAAAGACGGGTCAGTAGT